>JAMLFT010005229.1:0-17938 GCA_026544285.1 Pachyrhizus erosus | reverse complement strand
TCCGATCTTCTTTTATGATGAAAAGATATTTTCCTTAAAAAATAAATAATTTAAAATTTAAAATATTTTTAATAGATAAATAATAAGAATACACTCTTTAATAAACTCATTCAAATAGTTTTTTTTAATTAATTAAATTTTATCAAAAATAAAAAATTAGGATAAAAAATATTAAATGTAGTATGTGACCCACAAAATTTAAGAAGTTCAAATGAGTATTAGAAAATTTGTTTCTAACATTTCTCTTTTTATTATTAATAATATATTGATAAATATATATAAGTTATATATAAATATAATTATATTTATAAAATTAAACTTTTAAGAGAAACATTTATGTAAATTAGAATGATGTGAATATTATGTAAAATTATTTGAGTATATATCATTTAAAAATATTTATATATGCATCTACTAACATGTATATTATAAAATAAAAAAATAAAAAAATATTAAAAATTATAATAGTGTAAAAATCATAAATTATTAACCTAATATTCGTATAGGAGACGAATTATTACTTCAATTATTTCTATAATTATGAGTGATTGTGTTTATATTATTCATTTATTTTATTGTTATTTTATTGACGAAATAAAATACATATAGACTTGATTTCTCTAAAATAAGGAGGTGCATTTTAGAAAATAAAAATGATTTACAATTACTGATTACGAAATCAATGACTTAGAATTGTGATAAAATAAAATAAAATAAATATACATATAATAAAATATAAAATTAATTACAATCTCAACCATTAATTTTATAATTAATGGTTATTATTACACTTAATCTTTTAAAAGATAATCTTTTCATTTTAGAAAAAGCCAAATTCAATATAAAAAAAAAAACAATAACATAAATATAAAATAGTACAACAATGAAATGGCAAGACACTTGCAATTTGATGAGCAATTGTTGTTTAGTTTGCATCAAAATCCAACAATACATCTAAAAATTTTGGTTGCCCTCATAACTCTGTCCGAATTGCCAATTGGAAGGGGCAACATTATGAAACTCCAACTTTTTAGCATCACTAGTAGTGACCTGAAAAGACAAGGCTTGTCCCACTAAATTAGACCCAATAACCCAATTTTGACCCCAAACATGTGACATAGATTGCCAACCAGTGTTGGAGCCTTTGATACTGACTTGAGAAACATCACCAGCATTGCCAACGTTGTACAACAAAACTAGCAACCAATAAGGGTTCCCTTTTATCTCAAACTTGACACCCCCAGTTTTGGTGCATGGGACACGACGATATTTCACTGGGATAATCCCTGCTTTGTATATGGCAATTTTGGTGAACATTTTCATGGACAAATCGAAGTGCTTTTGTGGAGGGTTGCACCAATGGTCGAAATCTGGCTGAGCATAATTGGGGGGGCAAAAATTTGTTGCCGTCACTTTGATTGGGCCTTCGTTGGGAATGCACCATTGGGGATCATTCACACACTTAATCTCAAAACATGCTCCACAGCTCAACCCATTGTTGAATAGAGCTGTGCTTAGGGCTGTGGTTTCAAGCCCATACCCTTGCTCAAACAGATCACCATAGCCACAAGCACCCTCTGCATGTCACATCCAAAAACAAATCATTTTTTATTATCAAAAGGAAAATTAATTAGCCTATGGAAATAGGTACTAAATCAGTCAGTCATCATGGTCCATGCTCTCAAAGTTTTAAATATAGTATAATATTAATATAACATTGTCTGTAATAATAAATAAAATGATTAAAAATTACCTTTTAATGCTCTTTTAATGAGTAAGAGTTTGCAAATCATTCTTTTTTATATTCATTTAATGGCTTAGAATCTGAATACCTTAGGAATAAATAACTTAAAACAATACTTATTTCACAAGTTTATTAGTGTTGACTGTAAATATAAATAGTTTTTAATGCTTATATATAGACACATAGACGTGTTAAACAAGAATCCTTTTTGTAACGAAAAATTAAAATTATAAATTTGTATCATATATATATATATATATATATATATATATGAATGATCATCATTTTTATATATATTTTCTTAATTTAATTATAATCTAATAATCTATATTTATAAATATTATTTTTAACACTAAAAAAATTACATTTAATACAACTTCATATACATATACAATACACACGTAATAAGAAAAGTTGAGAGAGGGCTGAGAGAAGATGACTGCTAGCTATGTCATAACTGAGCTCCAAGCCTAGTATTTGCAAATCATTTCATTATTCTATTTTAGCCTCTTACATTAGTTACATTTATAAAAAAAAAGTAAAAAAAAGTGGATTCTGAATATAAAAAAATGCTGATAAACTCAATGCTAGAATATGATTAATGATAAAAATGAGAGAATGAGTGTGATTGTAGTACTAGAAGGGGAGTTTTATACTTACGCATGGTGTCTCCACCTTGCATATCACCATAGAAAGTAGCATGGGCACTGTGCCATTTATTGGGTTGGGCATGAATGAGATGTGGCAAGGCTGGTAGAAAGAGAACCATCAAAAAGGCAAAAAGAATCAAAGAGTGAGACATAGCCATGACCATGAATGATAAAGTAGCAGCTTATATTTTGTTGATGAAAGAGGGTGGTATTTAAAGGTGAGGGAGTAATGCTACTTGCTGCTTGCAGTTAAGGAAATCAAAACACATTAATATGAATGTTTTAATTCTTAATATCTGGTCACAATGACTTTAATAGCTGATAAGGCAACTTAATTTTTATTGCTATATATAATTTATTCAAAAGGATTTGCATGAAAATTCATGAATGTATTGTGATTGTAAGAATGTTTCCTTATTTTAATTTGTTTTGAGATTTATTTAAAGCATAGAATCACTTCCTCCATGTTTTCTTATCAGTTCTTGCATTAACTATTCTTGCTGAATTCTAATGCCCACATATGGAAATTCACTTCCACTGTCGTTGAATGTGATGTGGAGAAAACGTTGATCTTAAATCTAAAAGGGGGCAAAAGTGACGGTTTTATATCTTAATTTTTGTTCCAAAAATGTTTATATAACTTACTAAATTTAATTTTTCGGTGTTTAATGTTTTTCCTTTCATACAATTGTAACACATCTTCACATTTTTAGAGTATTTCTAATGTTTGTTTAACGGATTGCTTGGTTTAAAATATTATTTTTTTATACTTTTTTATCATCAGATTATATCCACTTAGAATGTTTAAAATTAAGTTGTATTACTTATAGAAGCATCGATTGATTATAATTAAAAAATATTTTTTATTTTAATTAAAATAATTAAACTAAAATTTTAATTAAAATAAAAACAATTATAAAAAAAATATATAAAAGTGTGGACTATTTAAAAATTACTTAATTTTTTATTGTTAGAATAAAATGTGTATGAATTGTGTAAATATAATATAACATTATCAGAATCATATAATAGAAGATAACGAATTTAAAATAAATTACTTAAATTATTTTTATTGAAGATGTTTTCTAGATGTAACATATATTTTAAAAAATTTAAATTAATAATTCTTTTAAATTTTTTCTTCAATTTTCAGATTTCTTTCTCTTTCTCCAAATCTCAGTTTTAATTATTTTTTATTTTTTATTAAAAAAATCTTTCATATCAATTACTTTAACTATTTCTCTCTCTTAAACTTAATTATTTATTTGAATTGACTAGTTCTTATGTATCAAATTATCAAGATCTTGGATTTAAATGTAGATGAAAAAAATTAAAATAAAAAAAATTCATTAAATATGACAACAAATATATTAGTCATCATTAAAAGTTAAAATTGACGAATATTTAATATTTACAATATGATGGATGAAAAAAAAAATCTAGTTCCCATACAATGAATCGGTATTTATAAATTTTAGTATAATATTAATTATAAAAAATAAAAAATAAAAAATAAAAAAAATTAAAACTATAAGCTGAATATACAAAATTATATCAATATAAATGTAGAAAATATAAAAACCTTAGATTTAAGAGTAAATAATAAATTTTAAAAATTGAAAAAGTAATTTAATAGTAAAACTATATTTTTATTTTTAAATTATTTTTCCAATTTTTAACTACCTATACTTTCATATAAATTACTTTAATTAATTTTTAAATTTGATTTTTCCCTCCTAAAATTTAACCTACATATACTCTCTCTTTTCTTATTAATAGCCACTTATACTCTTTTATACTTATTTACTAGCACGTACAATGTGCAGTATTTTCTATGTGAAGAATGGTATTTAATTCGCAGTATTCACGACTTAGATGGGTTCAGGTTTAATTAGGATAAAATTAAATTCAAACCAATGATATTTAATTATGTTAGCTTAGTTTGGATTTTTAAAAAAAATTAATCAATCCAAATTAAATTAATTCGATCAAGTATGGGTTAAATTGGTGAGGATGATTGAATTAAGATAAAAAAATACTATATTTTTTAAGTTTTTATCTCTAATTATTATGTATTTTATATTAATGCAAGATTTAAAAAATATTTATTGTTCTTTAATGAAAATGTTTATTTTTTTTATAGTTATAACTCCATATATCACATTAATTTCTCTACTAAGAATATGCTGAAAAAATTACATAATAAATATAATTAAATAAAAACACTTGATAGCACTAGACAGCCTCGTAAGGAAATCAAAATAAATTAGAGATAAAAAAACTCTCAAGTGTCAAAGCCTAGAATGTATTAATATAAAATTAAATATAATTGATAGGATCACCATATTAATTATAATTAAAAAAGATAAATTTAAAAATTGAAATAATTGGTTTAGTTTAAATTGTCGAGTTTATTGAATCAATCAAATTCAATGAACATCTCTACCGACTTACTTATTTTTGGAATAGCATAAGATACACAAAATCAATTTTTAACTTAATTTTTAATTTAACCAAAGTTTTAATTTCATCTAAATCAATTTTCATAAAATTATTTTATTAAAATTAATTCTACTGAATCTAAAATATTCCCTTGAGAATAAGCTAACCTATTCCTTTTGGTGTATTGCCTAAATACGGTACTTGGTTAAGATATCTTTTATTTTTAATTACAGTAATTTTCTACGGTGATGTTTATAAAAGTGGATAATAAAGTGAGCATTTTCACTTTAGTTAGTAAAATGAATTTATTTTCATTATTTATTTATTTAACAGTTTTTTTGTTCATCTAAACTAAAAAAAAAGAAAAAAATCCCGTTTTCGTTATTGCTCTCCATCCAATCTGTTTTAAAAGATAAACAGGACAAACAAAAGTTCATTGACAACTATGTATACCGTGATTGTTTCTTAATAACAACTTTAGACAAACAAATATCGTGATGGACTTTTGTAGAGTTTTATTTTTGCACCTTGAAAGAAAAAAAATAAAAGATTTAACCGTTAAATTACCATTAAAAAATTTAATAATTTTACCGGTAATTATAGCAAGAAAAAATTATTTTCATTTGTAAAAAGTAAAAGATTTTTATTTTCACTTATTCACATTAATTTTAAAATATTTTAATTTTAATTTTTAATTTTTAATTACAGAAATATCACTATTCTTACCTAAATTATTGCTTTAGAAAATTTGTTCTAAAATATTGAAAACAATAAAAAACTGTTTTCATTATTTGTTATACAAATATTTAAAATAAAAAACAACAAAAAATAAAGTGATGCTTTCAAAATTAAAAGTAAAATTAAGCAATAAAAACATTTCAAAATTCATTGATCTTCACATTCCCAAGAATCCTTTATATCCACAATTTTTTCTTTCTAGATATGAAAAACTTTTATTTTCCCATATTGGTTTCCTAGAAATTTTAAAGAGTGCATGTGAGAGTCCCATGAGGAAACAGGACAGCGGTGGGATACCCTTTGATAAAAACTGGCCCAATTTAGGATACTAGTTAATGAAAGGAATAATATTGTTGTACTTGTAAATTTATAATCTATAATCCATCATTTACCTTTTAACCCCGCATAAGCATGGCAGAACAAATTCTTGTAAAACCAGCCAGCAGGTTCATCCCTGAGAAACCAAATGCATAGTACTTTTACACTACAAATACCAAAACTGTTTAGAAATACAAACTCCAATGTTCCTTCTAAAATGCTATTCTTTTATGTCTTAAATGTCTTTAAAAAGAGAGAAGAACTTCCTAAAATGGGACAAACATTATCGCATAAGAAATTTGAATAATGAAAAACTCCTGCCATTGTAAGAATCTTGTGGCATGTTATCCAACGAGGGAGGTTGCCATCAACTTCGCAGTGGTCCTTTCTGGTCTTCATGGTACAATTACAAAAAGAGGCTGCGTGAAACACAAGTATTAGAAAAATGACGCAAAAAGTTTGAATAGAGTGAAGGAAAGAGAGAGAGAGAGAGTACCGTATCTACACTGACTGCTTTCCCATCCTCTGCCAGTGCCTCAGTTATTGTTCCTGATTGATCAGCCTAGAAAGAAAGCCATGAAAGAGATCCAAGTAATTACAATTTTTTATAGATTAAATAAATAACTAGAGCTAATGCAGCTGAATAAGATAGAAATGGAAGTAACAGAAACTTTTGGATTGTGGATAAGTCTATGTATTTTGTGTGTGCTATACTGAGGGCACCTTTTATATGGATGTATGCATTTTACTTTATGGGACTACAGTCCAAAAATAATAATGGGACAAATCTCCAGCATAAAGAGAAAAGCAAAATAAGATGGTAATATTAGTAAAAGGAGAAAGAAAAGCAGAATAATATACAAAACTAGCACAGAAGGACAATACACATACTTCAATTTCATTCATTAGTTTCATAGCCTCAATAATGCAAATGACCTGCCCTTTCTGCACTTTATCTCCCACCTGCAACACAGAAACAACAACAAAAGAATAAGAGCCTGTTTGTTTCCTATTCTGGAAAATTGTTTTCTGTTTTTATAAACAAGACAGCAAACTCTCTCATCTGATAAGACTAGTTTTTAAATATGTTTTCAAAAGTAATGCCTCTTCTCAGTTTTTACATTAAAAAAAAAACATTTTAAAGCTGTTTTGGTTTTCTACTTTCAGTTTTTTGTTATTCGTGTTCTTCTTACTCTATCTTATCTTCTTCCCTCAAAAATTAGTTTTTAGAAATTGTCTTTTAAATAGTTTCTAAAAAAAAAAATACAATCAAACACACCGTAAGGCTATCCATTAATTTATTCAGCAAACATGGTAATGATTAGCAGTATGTACCCAGTATATTGATTTGTAAATCAACACCTCAAAAGAAGTTCACTATTTAAATAACATATACAGTAATATTGATAAATACCTTGACAAATGGAGGTTCACCAGGTGCTGGACTTCGATAAAAAGTTCCTGCCATTGGACATTTCAGTGGTGGATGAGATGATGTGCTTGCTTTTCCAGGAGGTAAGGCAGGAGCTGCTTTTGAAGGTGGAGGGCTTGCAGGAGCAGAAGTAGCAACCGGTGGTGGTACAGCTGGCAGAGGATTTGTGGGATATGGAAATGGTTGTGACACTGGAGCTACAAATGGAGCTGGTGGAGGCTGCAAAGCTTCCTTTTTTCTTATCGTGACTTCACAGTCTGCTTGCTTGAGTTGCAGCTCCACAATATCTCTAGAGTCCACAAGTCTGCACACAGAAATAATATTGAAATAATATACAGAAATGCTTCTTATACTAATGTTGATATAAGAATAAAAAACAAACATGCAAGTGTATGCAAAGTGCAACAGCTTAGTCTTACTTAATAAGATCTGAAACTTGATTTATAAATGCAGAAATTGAAGATGCATCAGCAGAAGGGCTTGGACCAGAAGGTTTTCCATTGTGGTCATCTTTCTCATCTGGTGAAGCAACTTTAGGTCCATTGACCTGGACAGGTGCAGAATTTTCAACAGTAACAGCCTATGACACACAGAGCGGGGTAATTTATGGTTATTGTTAATTTAATCTTACAAAGACCCAATTTGCACAGAAGGATTGCAGACTCTGATGACAATTTTCTTCCAATGTAAAACTCAATGTGAACTGACCTCTTTTGGTTGTGCTTGAAGCTTCCAGACAGAAAATGGCTTATTGTTAAGGCACTGCAGGACATCACAATAACAATGAAACATATAAACAATCAGGTAGAAACTGGAATAATATAGCTGCAAAGCTTCTGCACTAGTTCATTACAAGCATTCAGAACATCAAATAAAATGGAAATAATGTACTACTTCTGGTTATAACATGCTGAAAATTAGTGTCTTCACCATGTGAGAAAATTAAATATATAGAAAAGTTATGAGCATATTATTTAAAGCATAAAAAATACTAGGAAATCTAAACCAAAAAGCTGAATGTAAACCCAATACCAAGCATCATGATAGAAATATTCCCATATTCAGCAAATATTGTCAACACAATAACAACAAAATCATTGATCACAATGATTTTCTAGGACTAAACTTCGTAGTTTCATATGCAATACTAGTCTTATGCTCAACACTAAATTTTAATATCACGGAATTGTTACTAGATTTAGTCCTGTTTAGATAAAATTCTTTATAGGCACTTATAAAAGAGAGTAAGGCGGCCAAATAAATTGAACTTTTCCCATAAGCAAAAAACAACTTATGTACCTCAGCTTTTGGAGAAGCTAAATGAAAGAGTTTCTATAAAAATAATTATCGACAATTTTATCCAAACAGGAGCTCAATATTCCTATTCCATCAAGAACATTCAGAAACAAGAGGGAAAAGGACCCCATAAAATATATTGAAGGTAACATTTATCAATTGATCAAACATTTAGCAGTAGATTTGTTTTGAATAAAACAAAATAGTATCATTATTTCTTCACTGAGCAAAAAGTACGGAAAAGTCAGGGATGAAATAATATGTGTCAATTGTAAAATGTGAGTTGTGGAAAAAAGCTTCAAATTAAATAGGACTTAAAGGAACAAAAGGCTCCCCTTTGTTTTTAACCCAAAAAGTAAAGGACACTCAACGCAGAAAAGACAGTGATGGGGATTTGCCCATCAGTTATCATTAACTTATGCTAAAAATAATAGAATAATTAAAGTAAGAGCATAGAAAATAACTTAACAACCAATATGCTAAAACAAGAAATAAGATAACGACAATGCACCCAAATTACTAAACTAAGCCAATAAACCTGAATTCCATTTTTTTATACTCCCCCCTTCACTATCTATCCTCCAAGAAAAGAAAGGCAAAAGAAAAAGAAGAGGCAAATTGAGCATTGTAGAGCAACCCTTCCAGCTTATTCATCATACAATTAGTATCTAAAATACAATTCACACAAGCACACACACGAAACAATCAATCACAAACAGTGACATCACCACCGTCCAAAATCTGAATAAATCAACATGGTATTCTTAATCCAAATTGGAAACCCAGATTCACATTTCACAAAACCACGAACCTGAATTCCATATGGTGCCGAATCAGCACTCAAAGATCCAAATGACAGGGGTTTCTTCAACCCCAACCCGCTCCGAAACGAGACCGTTGGCGAGTTCTGTTGCGGGGTCTGAGAGTTGAGTCCCAAATGAGCAAAGGAAACGATGCACTTGGGGCAAGGGACCGTGAACGATGCCATTTGGAACCAATCCCACGAATTAAAAACCGATTTTTGCGGCTTCTGATCTGCACGAAATGGTGGAAATGGGAAAGTGTGAATATAAGGGTTTGCTTTGGCGATGAGATCGAAGATAAGAGGGTGCGGGAAGGAATGAATGACGATGGTAGAAGAGAAAAGGGAAACACTGCAATGCAAGGGATGATGGAGAGTACAAAGGAGGAACACTCTGGTTTTAACACTGTGGCTTCGATGATAACAATGTGAACATCAACGTCAGTTTCAACCAACTTGGAACAAACACTTTTTTTTGGCATTTGTTGTCTTGTCTCATAAAATAGATTGATAAAATTCAAACTATACATTTCTTTTTTTAACTTAATTGAGATGTACAGTATAATTTTTTTATATATTATTACTCGATGAATGGTAAAATTATATATTTTTATAATAATTATTTTAAAAATTACTACCTCCGATCTTTATTATAAAATTTAATTAATTAATTCATTGAAATTAAAAATTTTGATTAATTTAATTTAAAATATTAAATTTATCTTAAGTTAATATTTTTTTAAAATTATTCTTAAAAAATTAACAAGTATTAATCAATTATATTTTTTTCCATCATGTAAGAATTTATTTTGATAAAAAATATTTTTATAAAAAAAAATTAATGTAGAAAACATGTGTAAGTTAGATCTCATAATCACGTTTTTAATTTAGATCTTTTAATAAGATTCAAATGTATGATATTTAAGATATTTTTAATTAATTAATAATATATAAAAATTAAATTCTTTTTTTATTTATATTTTTAAAAAAAATTATGGTATAGTTTTTTTTCAGAAATAAGATTAAAATTTTTTAAATAATAAAAAATGCTAAATTTTTATATTAAAAATAACATTTATTTAACTTGATGTCATACATTTCTAATCCAATAGTTATTTTATATATATAAGTTAATTTATTCAATTTATCATTTCTTTATTTCGAAGAAAATAATTTATAATCTAACTTTGAATATAAGCTGTGTAATTTATTAATATTCTTTGTAGGTAGTTTTTCATGTCTTAGATTTTTTACATTGTTAGGTTCACTCAATTGTGAAATCTTTTCATGTGATATACTAAAATGACAAATCATAAAAGTGAAAATTATGGACAACGGTGAAACAAAACACATGAAGTTAATAATTGAGAGGCAAAGACAACAAGCCAATAACTTCACTAAGCATTCATGTACAAGAACAATGATAAACTAGATTTATGAAGAAAGGGATAAATGATTGTTTGTTCACCTTCTTTAAAAATAGTTAGAAATAGATCAAAATTCAACAAAGGCGTCAAACGTTCTTTTGAATTGTAAAATTTTTTAGCGATCATGATGAGTAATTTTAAATAAGGGTTGATGCAACTAGTGGAATGAGTCTTTCACCCTTGTAGAAATTCATTATCATTATTCATATGTTGACATGTATCACATGTTGATAGTGTAGATGGTCATGTTCAAATTGATGAAAGCATTGTAATGGAATGCTCATAAAGATTTGTCATGTGTTTAAATAAGGTTTTTGGGATTAAGTACTTGAGAAAGTCTAAAACAATGACATTGAATGCCTAGTACAAATGAGGAAGGCACATAACTTTCTTAAAATGTTAGGTTTCATAAATTGCATGCATTGGGAATGGAAAAATTGTCTTATAGTTTAGAAAGATTAGTTTTTTTAAAGTGATCACATCAAACCCAAAATCATGTTTGTAATAGTAATGTCACAAATTTTTATGAATTTGACTTGTATTTTTAGCATTACAAGCTCAACACAATGACATTAACATGTTAAACTAATGTAATGTATTTAGTAACATTTTAGAAAAAACAAGCTTCCATGGTGCAATATATGGCAAATACAACCTTATATAATAGGCTACATTTGTAAATTTATCTCGGTGTTACAAGGAGAAAAAAGAAAATGATTTGTTCAATAAGAAGAAAGATGGTGTTTGAGCATTTTGAGTGCTCAAATCTCAATTCATGATTATGCGTGGCCTAACATGGGCTTGACACATGGATGTAATAAAATACAAAATATTGCATCTCAACCGCTAAGATATTTAATAGTCTTTATCCTAAATTTTCATCATACTTACAAAGAAGAATATCTATTTTGTAAAGATAAATGCATCATTAACTTTAAGTAGACTTAGTGGAGTATATCTAGAAACATTTCAAATGTGAGGATGAAAAAATTAAATATTATTTTAACAATAATATTATGTATTTTAATTTTTAATATTTCTAAGCATAACATACTTATTATTGTAGAATTTTCAAGAATATTATTACTAGACATGTCATTATGAATAATATTTAAAAATGTATTCAGTTAGATTTCAATATTTTAAGGAATGTTTTTAAATTTTAAAATAATTAAAACTAAAAATTGAAATATAAGTTATAAGTGAGTTAAAAAATAATTTTTCACATTTTCATAGAAATACAATTTTTTCATCCATCATCATGAAAATAAAAATGAAATAAATTATGTTGTGAATATTTTCCTAACAATGAACAATATCCAAGATTTTTTTACTTAAATTTCAAATAAACATAACAATATTACGTTCACAAATTCATTTTTCAAAAATAAGTTTTTAATTCATGAATCAAATACACTCATTGTATTATGGACTCTTTTTTTAGAGAATTGGACATACATAGGAAAATTAGCCATGAGTTAACCTTAGGGTTGACATTGAGGGTTGTTGGGAAGGACACTGGACCTCATGATTGAAGGGCGCCCAAATTTTTTTAAAAATATAATGTGAAGAGAAAAAAAAAATTATTTCTTTATTTAATCTTATTGGTTTTTTCGAAAATCTTTCAATTATTAATTTCAACTTATCCAAATATTAAAATTAACAATTTTAATTTCTTGTAAAAAATTTAATGTATATTCACATTAATATTTTGTATTTATATGTATTTTTTTAATAGAAAAAATATTTTATATATAATAAAATATATCATTTTAATTAAATTACATGTCTAATTTTTATGGAACATACATTTTTACTTTACAATAAACTTAAATAGTATTTTCTTCTTCAAATTTAAGTTATTATTATTTTTTGCCTCCTAAATTTAAACTTATTTTTTTGGTTCCTCAATTTTAAAAGTTATCTTTTTAGTCTTTTTTTTTTTATTGATTTTTGACAATGTATAATTTGTAACAGCTTTTTTTATGCACAATGTTCAATGACTTCATTTTCATAACACTCCTCGAAACGAAACTTCACAATAGGCTAAAACACAATCTTCACATTTATTAAATATATAAATATAAATTAACTTGCATCAAAATCTTCTAAAAAATACACCATCATTTGCTCTGCACGCGTTCGAGGAATTTTGCTCAAATGCTGGTCTTGAACATTGTGCAACATGTATGTGTATCTAAGTGAATGCAAGAAATTTTTCTGCTTTTTTTTTTATTGAAAAACACACAAGTAAAGGTAATTTCTCTTTTAATATTTTCAAAATCCTAGTAAGTTATATTCTAATCTACTTAAAATCCAAGTAATTGAAATCTACCTAGCATTCCATTTCATTTATCCCAGCAAAATTAAAATTAAACTCACTAAGTTGTCATCTATGCAAGTGTTCTTTACCTTGCGCCTTGCATTACATTTCATTTATGCAAGTGGAAATGAAGAATAAGCCCATTATAATAAACTCAATTAGTTGTCACATATACAAGTAGAAATGAAGAATGAGCCCAATATGAAAGTTTTGCTTTAGGCCTGCACGCATTTGGATAATACTGATCCACAACCGCAATTGTTACTTGAGCAATTGAAGGGTCTGAAGCTTGTTTTGCTTTTGCGTTTCTTTTCTGGTTTATTTTTCTCTTGCATTACTATTTTTTTTTTTCTTTTCATTTTTTTATGAAAAAGAAGATACCTGTATCCCAAGTTCCCTTGTTGATATAATTCGATTCAATCTTATTAATAACACTTTCCAAACCAAAGCTTATATTGTTGATTCTCTGGAAAATACGCTTCAATCTTTTAAAACATATTCCAAAATCCCAAAAGCCTATGGAAGATTAGAAGAATGTGCAATTAAATTAGTTCGCTGTGAATTGATAATTCCATGGAAGACAGGATCATTTGCTCGAGTGTCAATCTTTCAAACGCTGTACAAAATACTAAAGAAAAAAAGCCAAAAACCAGAAGAGTGTGCAACTAAATTAGTTGCCTGAATACAAAAATGAAGATTATTCAGAGAAGCGGGGTATGGGGATGAAAAAGAATATTATTCACTTAACAACACATCAACAAATAATCTTTGGAAACTTAGTTAAGGTAGGAGGAGCAGGAGGGGCCCATATCGTTCCATGATGATAAGCTGCACTTGATCTTCTTATGATTATGAAACTTGGGTTCTCTAGGTATAGTTGGACTCTTCATTGACCTTGAGCATATAAAAAAGATTAATATGAGACAGACATTCTATAAAGAGAAGCAAGTGCAACTTTAGATCATTGATCATTGGATTAATCAACCCTTACCTCCTTGGAATAAAAGGTCTATCAAAATATGGCATGGGTTGTGCTTTTGGTACGAGTTCCTTCCTCAACCTTCTTAGCTCTTCTTCTTCAGCCAACTTCATTGGAGTAACATACAAGAAATCAGTATTTAATGAAAGGAAGCATGATTAAATCAAAGCAGGAATTGATCAACAGAAAAAAAATCAAAGCAGGATTATCTGGATACTAATAGTGCACCTTCTGTTGTCTCTCCCTTTCCAATTTGTACTGCTCTATTAAGCTCAACTTTTCTTGCACCTGCGTGATTCAACAATCATCAAATCTTGTTTCCATTTCCGACAAACCACATCCTCTTCCAAAAATGAAAAGGTAACTCAATTGAGATTGACTGGTCTACGAATTCTGCCGCTAAAATTATCCGAGACCTTAAATTACAAATACTTGGGCAAAACTAAAATAAACGATGTCACAATACAAGGCATGATAGGAAAAAAGGCTAAATGGGATGTGAAAGAGGCACCTGATTGTCAAACTCAGCGCGATCTAATGCTCGCACATCACTGTGAAGCTTCGGGTCAATAGGCCTTGTGCTTTCTTTCACCGGAGGTTTTACCAAGCACTGAAATAGTAGCACCAACCAAAGAATGCCATGTAATTAATTATAGCAATTGCAAACATAACCACATGGGATCAAATATGTAATTGGATTTATCAGATTTTCAGTCTCGGAGCACAAACATGGTAGCACCAAAGAATGCCTAGAAATCGTTATCGCAATTGCAAACATAACCACATGGGATCAAATATGTCATTGGATTAATGAGTTTTTCTGTTTTTGAGCGCAAACATAATACCACTGAAATAGTAGCACTAAAAAGAATGCCTATTAATCAACTATACCACTTGCAAACATAACCACACGAGACCAAAATATGACATTGGATAAATGAGATTTTGTGTCTTGGAGCAAAAACATAGTAGCATTGAAATAATAGCATCAAAGTATGCCTAGTAATTGAAATAATAGCATCAATCATAGCAATTGAAAACATAACCACATGGGACCAAATATGTCTTTGGATTAATAAGTTCTTGTGTTTTGGAGAACAAACATAACCAGCACTGAAATAGTAGCACCAAAGAATGCCTGTTAATCAACCATAGCAATTGCAAACATATAACCACATGGGACAAAATATGTTAATGAGCTTCTATGTTTTGGAGCACGAGCAATCAAACTTGGTCGGATGCAATGCAAAAAAATGGCTTTCATTCCATAATAAAACGAGCTTTACCTCTGGTTCATCTGTTGTCCAAGGAAGACCCTGTGCAACAGGTATCCTTTGCTTCTCTTCTTCTGCTGCCATCTCTTGTATCTTCTTTACAAGTTCTTCTTCTTTTAACTTTCCCCTTTGCTGCAATAGCATTCCATTAAAAATGTTACTGTCCAATTTGTTTGAAAAAGAAAATTATAAAATAAATAAAAAATGAACTTTAAAATGATCAATCAATTGCCAGCAATTACCTCAGTTCTTAGCTTGAATGGCTTCTGGCTAGTGACTTTCTGTTGCTTCTTTTTCAACCTTCTTCTCCCAAAAGTACTTGATGATTCCAGGCTCTGAAAGAAATCATTCAATTAAAATCAATACTCTGATTGATGAACATTATTCAAATCATTGCCCATTCTGAACTTATTCTTATAAAAAAGCTACTTTAACTCAAGTCTTACATTTCTCCTGCTTCTTCGACCCCCAGTAGATGTCCTGCTAGACACACTGTAACACATAGTATGTTAGCAAACATCAACGCAACACTGAAACTATCAAGTGAATGATGAAAATCATACATGAAGGCGTTTTGGATCTTAATTTATATTAAAACAACTTCATTTATAATCAAAAATAGAAAATAATCTATGCACGGACAATTCAATCACCAAGGTCAGTAAATTTGTCGACTTTTATAAAAGTTATCTTAAGAGTCACAACACTTAGACGCAATTTCTTAAGTACTCATTATTATAGTTAGTGCTATTCTCCAATCAAAATTAGTGTTTCACCTCAATAATTTATAATAGAGATTTGCATTAAAGTTATTAACATAGATTAGCTAGTTAAAACTCGAATTCTAATTAGAATGAGTGAACGACATTAGATATACTAAGGAACTGCATGTAAGTTTTGTTCATCAAAATAACATAAAAAAGCAGATAAAAAGTAGTTTTTCTCTCAAAAGTGAATCCAAACCTTCCACGGCTGCTGTCCCAGGAAGCGGAAACTGAGGCCCCAGGATCCAAACCAAGGTTTTCTGATGTGAGGACACAGTTTGGTGGACAAAAGGAAACCTCAGAAGCTGTTGAAAGTTGTTGCTGCAACCCTGGCAGTGCCCATTTCCCCACTTTGTTATCCTTCTCTTGAGACTCCTCATCTTCCTCAGTTTTAGGAATAGAGAGAAGCTTCTCAAAGGCCTTCACCAAATGCATAACTTTCCCAGACCCACTTTGGGGAACACTCTTCCTAATCTCTTCCATAAACCTCTCCCTCCTACGCTTCACAACCAAACCACACACTTCATTCCCACCCACTTCACCATTCCCCAATAATAATTCTCCTTCTTTTTCTTCTTCAACCACACTCTCAGTCTCACTCTCAGAACCCGCTTCATCAACACCATCATCATTGTTCTTGAAGAACTCTTCCTGGGACTTCCTTAGGTTGTTGTAAGCCACACAGACACACTTGTTGTTCTTGTTTGCATTTGCACCACTGCCTTTGCACTTGCAAGACTCAGCACCCTCTTCCTTCTCTTTCTTCTTCTTTGCCACCAAGAACTTTCTCTGCCGGACCTTGTTCTGAGGGAAGTAATAGCTAACTGTGTTAGGGTTCTTTGGTCTCATAAGAGGGGAAGAAGAAGAAGAAGAACAAGAGGGGGGTTTGGGAAGTGGACTTTGTTGTTGGTGATGTTTGTTGGGGTCGAAATTCTCGAGGTTTTTGGATGGTTCTTGAGTCTTGGATCGAGACCCACGTGGCGTCGGTGATGCTACGGCGGCCATCGGAAAATGGGGTGCTTCGATCGGAGAAAGAAAGAGAAAGGTTTCAGTTTCAGTTTCACAGATTGTGGTGGTTTGAGCAATGAGAGAAAGAAAAGGGGTCGAGAGAGAGATCACAAGTCAAAGAGGAAACAAAATTGGAACGTTACTTCAGGCTCCCATTCGTAACGGCTATTTTTCCTGTGTCTTATTTCTCTCTTTGGTTTTATTTATTTAATTATTTAATTTTTATAATTTTATTTCCATATATTTTTTTGACCGTTGAATTTTAATAAACTATCTCTTACGATTGATGATGCTAAATCACGGATACTCTATTGCAAATTGAAATGAATGTTTATTATTTTGGCATACAAGGTTTTCTTTTTTTGTTCAAACATGAAAGGTTTCTGCATAACACCATCAAGAATTGGGTTTAATACAAGAAGTTTTGCTTTGTTTTTTTTTTTTTTTTTTTTTGAGTTAAAATACAAGAGGTTTGATTCTTCATACCTGGTGAATCGAAATTTATATCTTCACTAAACAATGATATGTACATTTAATATTCAACAAACCTCCGAAAACAAAAACACAAGAAAAAAAAATTCAATTTCTTTTCTCGATATTTTAAGGAATATAATAATCATGTGTTAAATGTGTAAAATAATTTTATATTATTATTTAATTATAAATTATTATTAATATATTTTTTAAAATAATTATTATATAACTTAATAAATTTATCATATATAATCATTTATTATTAGA
>JAMLFT010005228.1:0-17939 GCA_026544285.1 Pachyrhizus erosus | reverse complement strand
TAATTTTGATTTTTTATTTTAAAATAAAGATATTTAATTTTTTATTTTAAAAAATTTATAATTTTCATCTAATTTTTAACTTTTTTTCATATATTAATTTATTATATTTTTTATATTTTAATTAATTAAATATTTTTTTATAATACATTAAATGAATATATTAAATTTATAGTTTAATTAAATCAAAATAAAAGATATAAAACATAAAAAATCAAAAAAATAAAATAAAATTACAAATTGTTAAAAATAAGAAACCAAATATTATTATTTTAAATTAAAAAGACTATAATTATGAATTGAATAAAATAAAAAGATTAAAATTATATTTAAGTTTTAATATCATAATAATAATTTATCATTATGTGTATTTTTTATTATGTTTATATTATTATTATATGAAAAAATATTAAGTTATTATAAGAATAATAAGAAAATTATTTTTATAACAAAAATAATATTATTATGATAATTAATATTTATTAATATTTTAGATATCTTTTAAAATTAATATTTTTTGTTATTATTTTAAATTTTTATGATATGCTAAATCTTTATTATAATATTACTTTTTATTACCAAGAGATAATTATACGTAATTTTTTAAATATTATATTATTAAGAATATTTATTATAATATTAGTTGTTTCTAATAGATGCATGTTTTTACTGTAGCTTGATGTGATATTGCTACAGTAAACCATGCAAGATTTAATAGATATTTAGATTACAAATCATTTTTCACGCTTTTCAACTAAAATAAAGTACATTTTAAGGGAAAATATTGTTTAAAATTAATTTTAATTAACTTAAAAAAAACGAAATAAATTTTTTTACATCTACTTCTTTCTGTATACATCCCATCGAGAAAAGAAAGATAAGAAAGGAAAAATATGGATGTAACAATAAGAAATGAAGATAAGTATAATGATAAAAGGTAAGTATAAAAAATGAGCTGTGAAAAAAAGTAGGGTTGTTTTATTTTACGTAGTAGTAATATTTTTTAGCTAATTCTCCTGTTAATTGAATTAAAATTAGACAATCTTGTTGTTATTCTGAAAATTTTCATATTAACTTTGTTAAAAACACTTATTTCGTTACTGATATCTATAAATGGGGTTGTCTAACTTATCTTAAATAAAAGTAAGATAAAAATAATTTTTTTAATTAACCAATCTTTTAAAATAAATTTATTTAATCATTTTTATTTAGTTAGCTTACAAAAACATGTGAGAATTTTCACCGACGACAATAGCAATAGAGAATAGCTGACGTTAGTTTGTCATTAGTCGACTTCGTCAACAGTGCCATTTGCAGAAAAAATATTAATTAAAAAAATAAAGTGAGAAAATGTACTGAAGAACTCATGCTTTTCCTTTTGGGTAGAAGATTCAAAGTTCAGGCAGTGTTCAGAAGTTAGATATGCATAATTGAATGCACTGTCATGAGTCACAAACTATTTAAACTTGGAGGTAGCAGAACAAGCAGTCAACTAAACTCATACAGGCAACATTGAAAATTACCAAAACAGACAAAAAAGGTTGTTTAAAGCATATGCAGCTTTGGATTCTTGCTTGACAAGAGAAAATCATTTCATGGGGCACTTTCTTATTGGGTTAATTTAACAGAAGAAAATAATTTTCTTTTGTCTTGTGGGCTAAGTCTATACTTCTTTGTGTGATGGAAAAGCTACTTTTTTCTCCCTCTTTTACGTTGTTTTCTTATCATTTCTTCTTCTCTCTATCATACCGATAAGGGTTTTCCTCAAATTCAACTTTAGGTAAACAAATCAAATCATCCTCTTTCCTTTTACAACACTTAGCCATTGCATTCACTATAATATGGCAGTAGGTAACGTAGTTTGGTCGTTTCTAATTTTTATTTTTTAGTTTTAAATACTACTTGTTTGCTTCTTAGTTTTGTTGATCAGTAAGTTGGGTTGAATTCTGATCAATTCATTGATTTGGGTTGGTTGACTTGGTCCTGGTAAGTTCTGATAAACGGTGATTTTAAACATGGAATTGCGTTATATACTTCAAAGCAAGCAAATGTACAAAATTTTATGTTTGAAGGTGATATAGTAAGACTTAGAAATGCCCATATTTTTTAAAGGTCGTTTCCATATGTTTGCCAAGTACACGAGTATATAGCCTGAAGTGCTTCAATTCTTCTTACGTTGTTCTATGATGATGTTTCAGGAAAGTATCGAGTGGAATGTTTCAGTATGAGAGCTAAGAGTTTGATAAGTAAGAGGCAGATTAGTATAAGATTGAGAAAAATGATTAAGTGTATATGTTCGGGGGAGCAGTTAAGGGTAGATGAATTGAGTAACTCATCAGAGTCTCTGGCAACAAGGGACTATTCGGCAAGTGGTGGTTTTTCATCTCGACCTGGTGAAATCGACACAAAGGTCGACAATACCAACATTGAAGAAGCAGAGTCCTCTCTCCGTGAAAGTGGTTATTTAAACTACGAGGTCAGATCATTTTTTCTTTTTCCTTTTGTTTACATAGCATCACCTTAACATTCTCCTAGGTAACATTCCAATCCATGGCGCTGATAGTGATAGATGTGTTGAGCTTATTCGAAGAAATAATATAATTTTGAGGCAGAGCTTGTAAAAATAGAACAACAATTATTTCCTGTATTTTTATTACAATACAGAACTGTTCATAAAATTTTGTTCTATGATATTGAAATATGAAAACAGTGACATGGTTAACGAGAAAAACTGAATTTAATTCTTTCAATCTGTACTACTTTGGACAATTAAAATATGACATGAAATCAATCTTTGTGAACGATAAAATGAAGTCCATAAGAAAAATTTCTCCCACACTGGGAGCTTAAGCTTTTGGCCCAGTGGACAAGTATTTATCTTAAAACCGAATTCTCGAGTCTATGCACTGTTTAAAACTTAAAAGAAAGGTTGAACGATTTTTTGGAGCAGTGTTCTGGTGTATGTAATGTTTTAAGTTATACGTAAATGGTATCTGCATTTATTGAACAAAAGCTCCTTTATATATTGCAATATATAGACAACAGAATCCCCGGATATTTTTATTTTGCTGCCAATAAATTCATATTCCTTTTGAACAAAAATAGAATTTTCTGAATTTCTCTAGCAAGATCTATCACACAAATCGAGGATGGAAGCACCTGATTTAAAGTTTTATACATCATATTGCAGAAGCTTCTTTTGGGTGTGGAATATCTGACGATAATTTATTATAGCTGAAAAGATTTTTTTGGCATCAAATAATAGTAATACGAAGGTATTCTGAAGAGATTATGAGTCTCTTAACATTATGAATTTCTTTTATAAATGGAAAATTATTTCCCACTATCGCTCGTGTGTTACTCGTGTAGAAATTGAATTGATGGCCAAGGTTCGTGCAGATTCCGTCCATGATGGGATTTCATGCTCGCATGTATATCTGCAATTAGACTTAAATAGTGCAACAAGTGACCTCTATCTGCTTTTGTATCATATGTTAGGCTTTTTATGCTTCCCTCTTAGGATGCAATATGTGATATTCTTTGGCAAGAAATAAGGACCTTATCCCAATATTTGATTTTATTGATACTTGAGAAGCCTCTTCATTATAAGATGATTATGATTTATGAAACTAAATAACTGTTCACAATAGGAAGCTAGAGCCTTGCTAGGAAGACTTGAATATCAGAAAGGCAATATCGAAGCTGCACTTCATGTATTTGATGGAATAGATATTGCTGCTGTCATTCCCAAGATGAAAGTCTCTATATCTAGAAAATGCGAGCCCAATAGACGCCGTTCACAAAGTGATGCAGTGCCTCCTATGTCGATGCATGCTGTTAGTTTACTTCTTGAAGCTGTTTTTCTCAAGGCTAAATCGTTGCAGGCTCTTGGAAGGTTTGAAGGTGCTTCTTTCATCTCGTTCTTAGTTCTCATTTAACTATATCCATGTATACCTTCTTAATGATCTTGCACTTTATTTTCAAAGTCTCTAATTTCTGTGGAGACCCTTAAATCCTTTGAACAATAAAAGATTAAAAATAATTAGTTTGAAATCTATGGTTTTGTTTGTAACATTAGTTTATTTGTTTGTAGATGCTGCTCAATCATGCAAAACTATTTTAGACACTGTTGAATCTGCATTACCAGAAGGGTGGCCTGAAAACTTTGTTTCAGACTGTAAACTACAAGAGACAGTGGCAAATGCTGTAGAACTGCTTCCAGAGTTGTGGAAGCTTGCAGGCTCTCCCCAAGATGTTATCTCATCATTTAGGAGGGCCTTGCTTTATCCTTGGAATCTTGATATTGAAGCCACTGCAAGAATACAAATGGAATTTGCTTTTTTCCTTCTGTATAGTGGTTGTGAAGCAAGCCCTCCTGCTCTCCGCTCTCAGTTGGATGGTTCCTTTGTGCCAAGAAACAACATAGAAGAGGCTGTGCTTCTGCTTCTGATTCTACTGAGAAAATCGGTTCTTGGATACATTGTATGGGACCCTTCATTAATTGATCACCTTACTTTTGCTCTAAGTGTTTCTGGGGAATTCATGACTCTAGCTCAACAAATTGAGGAATTGCTTCCTGAAAACATGGAGAGAAAAGAAAGACACTATACTTTAGCTCTTTGTTACTGTGGGGAAGGTAAACATATGACTGCTTTGGATCTTCTGAGGAACTCTTTGAATCATAGAGAGAACTCAGACTGCTTAAGGGAATTGCTTCTAGCTTCAAAAATTTGTGCTGACAACAAGGTTTGCATTGAAGAAGGAATCAAATATTCTTGCAAAGCCATTTCTCAGTTGTATGGAAAGTGCATGCAGATGGTAGCTATTGCAAATTGCTTACTAGGTGTTCTACTGTCATCAAAATCCAGGTCAGCTACTTCTGAATCAGAGAAGGTTTTAATGCAGTCTGAAGCACTCAGTGCTCTAAAAGACGCTGAGAGAATGATGAGGGAAAGTGATCCTTACATTGTCCTTCATCTATGTCTAGAATATGCCGAGCAGAGGAAGTTAAGCATTGCTTTTGATCATGCAACGAAATTGATTAAGCTTGAGGGTGGATCTAGTGTTAGTGGATATATTCTACTAGCACGGATTTTATCAGCTCAACAAAAGTTTGTAGATGCAGAGCTTGTTATAGATGCGGCTCTAGATCAAAGTGGGAAATGGGATCAAGGAGAATTATTGAGAACTAAAGCTAAACTACGGATTGCACAGGGAAAATTAAAGAATGCAGTGGAGACATATACTTTTCTTCTTGCTGTTCTTCAGGTCCAAAATAAAAGTTTAGGCACAGTAAGTAAGGTTGTGAAGGTATGCTTCAATGATACATATGGAATATACTATTTAGATTCTTGAATAAAACAAATTATCAATTAAAAAGGAAGATTAGAAGCTTCAATTAACCTCTACCTTTTTAATGTGTAGAATAATATATTACTTTTCTGACTTCGTATTGTACAGAGTAAGGGAAACCGTGGCAGAAGACTGGAAATGGAAATATGGCATGATTTAGCCAATGTGTACACGGCCTTATCACAGTGGCAGGATGCCGAAGTTTGTCTTGCAAAATCTGAAGCTATTTATCCCTATTCTGCTTCTAGATGGCACACAAAAGGTATATATCTGATCTTCTACTTGTGCTCCCTAGCCTTCATAGGTTCTATATATTTGTTCAGTTTCTTTCTTGGCATTGATATTGAATATATAGATTTTCAGTTACTGAAAAGTAGTCAACACTGACACAAATCTGATGGTGTAGATTGAAAGGTGTGAATTTTCATTATAATAATAGCTACGGAACAAGTATTTCTCTTATTGGATTTTATGGCCAGAGCAAAGATGCATTACCATAGGCATGCACTTTCTTGAGAATAATTTTATTTATTTAGCCACTTGGTAATCTTTCAAGTTGATGCCAAAAGCAGGTATCTCTTATTAGAATCGACATTCTCCATTATTTTCTTAGAAAGAATATAGATTCTAAGTTAGTGAAAAGTGGCTTACACTAGCAGTCTAGTACAAATCATTGAAGTGTGTGAGTTCTCGTTATACTATAGCATGTATTTTCTTGGGAACGCCTTCCTACCTTAAGCCACTTGGTAATCTTTCAAGTTAATGCCAAAAGCAAGTATCTATAAATAGAATCTACATTTTAGAAAGAATATATTTGTTCACAAAATTATGGAATCTTAATTTTGCTGAAGCTGAACATGTTTTACATTTCAAACTTCCTGAATCCTTCATTAACATTTTGTCAAGGTAGTTAATTATTCATGTAGCAAAATTCATGTGTTAGAATTTTACAGGTTTGCTTTATGAAGCCAGAGGTCTTCATCAAGAAGCTTTGAAATCATTTAGGAAAGCTTTAGATATTGAGCCCAACCATGTGCCCAGTTTGATATCCACAGCCTGTGTACTAAGACAACTTGGTGGTCAATCATCTTCAATTGTTAGAAGCCTTCTCACTGATGCACTACGCCTTGACAGAACAAACCCATCTGCTTGGTACAATCTTGGACTGCTCTACAAAGCTGATTTGGGGACATCAGCAATGGAAGCTGTTGAATGCTTTGAAGCAGCAGCTTTTCTCAAAGAATCTTCTCCCATTGAACCCTTTAGATAACACTTTCAACTTTATTTTGTTGGCTTATGTCATAGTGGGTTACAAGTCTGGTTGTAAAGGTCACCTTTTTTTGTTTTACTTTTTTTTTATAGGTGAAATGAAATAGGAGGAGAAAGAACATAGATAAATGATTCTCTAATGTGCCATAATGCAATTAATAGTTTATTTTTCCTTTTATGTTGGTTGAAAGATGAGTACAGTTTGTGCATCGTTTTTGTCCATATCCAAGAAGCTAGATAATTGACAATAGCTAATAGCCTAGCTTCATATTCTTAATTAATTCTGAACTTAATTTCATTTAGTTCGCATAGAGTACTTAACATAGATAATTTCACGAAACCATTATCCCAACAACTTTGATTTCTACCAAATATTTTATTTATTTTTTTAATTTATTAATTTACCAACAATATAAAGCCGCATTGATTCATCTCTTGTTTGTACTAAAATCATTCATACCTATAAATGTCTAGTACATCAAGGTTTACGCATCTAAGCAATAACTCACTGAGGTTTTTCAAATTCCTCTCTAATTTTAGGACTTCTCAACAGATAATGTTTTCTAGTGTGAATAATACTGTAGAGCAATGTTGAATGAGAAGTGAAAGCAAAACATCCAAACATATGCATAGTACTTGTATTTCTTCTTTTTTCCCCAAAAATATCTACATTTTGACATACTTTAATACACACATGGAGTAATTACAATATATTTCTTGGGTGGTATATGACATAACTATTCTCATCCATGGAGAAATTGAGAGAGGGATAGAAAGTTTAAGGATGTATAGAGATTTTCTAAAAAAATGTTCTATTTATACCTACTAATCAAATTAACATTTCCTATTTTTTACCTGATTTATATTATGATAAAATTAGTGTTATCATTTAATAATTTAAGAGGTATAGAAAGTTTAAGAGTACATAGAAATTTTTAAAGAAATTTTTTTTATATTATTTTGAGTATTTATATATATCTACCAATCCAACTAGCATTTTTTATTTTTTATCCCATGTATAATGTATCATCCTCTATATTGTCACTTATATTGATTTATAAGTCATTATATGCAAAGATAGGACATGTATCCATGAATGTTTAGAATTTTCATCCAGAATATATATATTTACAAATTAAACTAACATTTTTACTTACTATTCCACCTATAACGTGTCATTCTTGATACAACTCATTACATTGATTTATATGTCATTATATGAAAAAATAAGACACAAGTTCATGAATATTTTAATTTTTCATCTAAGGTATATATATTTACCAATTAAACTAACATTTTTTTTTCTTTTCTACCCCATCTATAATGTGTCATTTTCAATACTACCCCTTACATTAACTTAAAAATCATTATATGTAAAGATGGAACATAAATTCATAAATACATTGATTTTTATCTAGAATATATATATCTATCAATCAAATAAACATTTCTCATTTTTCATCTCATCTATAACCTATCATTCTCAATATTGTTCATTACATTTACTTGTAAGTCAGTATATGCAAAGATAGAACATTGATCCATTAATACTTTCATTTTGCATATATGAAATTTAGATTTTCTATATTTTCAAAATTGTTAACATTACAAAGTGAAGGTTTTAAAAGAACTATATACAACTTGTTCACTTTAGTGAGACGATCCATTTTCAGTCTTTCGTTCATGAGTCGTTACGTTATTAGCAATGACATGATACAAAATCAACCCTTAATGCACTATTCATCCCTTGTTCAAATTCTCTCCTTTAACAAGATATCTTTTAAAAACTCTCCTTCAACACAGTATCTTTCAACATTGACTCCATTCCCATCTTTCCAATTCTCACATTATCATTTCTATCCATTTTTCTATCTCTCCTCAGCTTCACTTTCCCAAGAAAGTGATCCCATTAAGCTGAATGTCGATTGTGGAGAAAAAACCCTTTAGTCCAGTCCAGCAGTATGTCGTCATTCTCTTGCATTTTGATATCATCAGAGGACCTATTGTCCACCTTCTCTGATGCTAGCAACGACGACGTTTGGATCGTGCACTACGACTAGATCTTTAATGCACAACAAAGGTTTTGAAGATGGAATTTTCAAAGGCAGCCACACCGGTGAGCATACTCTCATTGCTTTCACTCCAGGTGTTACGCAAATGATGTGTTATTGCAATAAGGTGTTATTATCTATTGACTTTTTGTCAAACGTATGATAAAATTGTAAAAGAAGCATTATCGCATATAAAAGGTGGATTCTGCCCCCGAGTTCCTTTGGTTTCCAACCTGACCCCTAACATCCTTTCTTTATCCACGAGTTTTTCTTGATGTTTTGTATTTTATTTACATCTTCATCACTGGTAAAAAATAAATGGAAACAATTCATTATTCGTATACTTCCAAATGTTTGTTTGGGTATTATCCAGTAAATAACTTGGAACTGTATCAGTGCTGCTAGAAGAGGAAAACTCCCTGGAGCCGAAAAATTATGTTTTTAAGGTTTGAGTGTCTGCGGCTGGACCTTCAACCGCAGACAATCTGAATGCAACAGCATAATACCAGGAACAATACAGTCGGCACTCGTTTTCAACGTATGACATGCTTTCTCGGTGTAGATTCAAGCATGACTAAGCTCAGTACAACTTGTTTACCTTAGAACTTGAGGTATTTCTTAGTAATACACAAGCATATAAATAAAATACTTTGTTCACGTTGAGATACCTTTTCTCAGGTTTTGCGTAAAACCTAACCAGTAAATGAAATTTTGGAATTCTTTTCTCCTTGTTCAGTTGAGAGAAATCAGATATAAAACAGAAGCATCAGAACCAAATCACCTATGGCAACTTTCAGTGAGAAAATAACGTGAAGAGTCCAAGATTCTGTTTATAGTAGTAGTAAAAATGGTAACAGAGAGAAGTCCATCTGATACAGCCTTACAAGTTCAATTGCAAAAATCTTGAAATACCCTACCACAAATATATCGAATGTCTCCAAAGGCAAGACTAAAATAGTGCATGGAACAAAGTACTTCCATAGTATATGTACATCACATCTCTCTCCATAACACAAATTGGTCCTCACTGCATGTTTTCTCTGCGCCGGACATACCTTGTTCTATCATTGTATCTTGGTCTGTCTTGATGCCTTTGTGGCTGTGGTTCCACCCTTCTCTGCCTTTCAGGTGATCTCTGGACAATCTCTCCATTCACAAATAACTCAGCTGCATCATTGGTGACAAATTTTGTAACCAATTATTAACTTCAGTCAACGTATTGTGAAAAAATAGGACCATTGGTTACCAAGAATAATAAGATCAACAAGGGTGTATAACACTAAATTTTACAATAGTAAAAGTTTCGGAAGAGCAAGAAAGGCCAAGGGGAACCCCTTTAGTATTATAAGTAAACTCAGCCCTAGCCTTTGCCCATTGACCTACTCTACCAAATCAACTTCAAATGTCATTGTTGTGTGCTTGCCAAGTGGACAATAACAAGAATCATATGACATCCATTTAATTTTCACACTAACATATCAAAGAGAAATGAAAAACAGAACATGGAATTCTTGCCCAAAATGTGGAAATTAAAGATAAAAAACAGTAAAATGCTCAATCACATCACAAGAGAAAAAAGAGCGACTATGAATTGTTGCTATATTGCATCAGTAATCTATTCAAATATTAACTATAGTTAAATTAAGAACAAATTACACTTGCAACCCTAGAATTTTTCCAATTACACATAACACCATTCATTTTTCTTTTCCTACACTAACTCTCCTTTATGTTTGAAAACATTAAATTAACACCTTTATATATGTTATATTAACATTTTCTAAATGTTTAAAAACATTGCCCTAACACTTTATATATTCCACTAACACCCACTGCAAGGAAGTATAATCTTACTGTAATGGTTAAAAAAAACAAGTGTTTGTATAATTTACAAAACTTCTAGTGAGGTTAGTATAATTTACTCTTAAAAAATTGTGCACAAGCATGAAAAAGTGATGTTTAATTTTTGTATCAACTTCAAAAATTCTGCAATTCCATAAATGAGTGAAATAACAGAACTGAAAGAGAGAAATTCTATGTAAGTCCATTAGCATTCAAAACTAAACATTACTCAAGAGTTATTAGCTTTGCCAAGATGGACTGCTATTATAATCAAACAAAAACTTAAAGTCTTTAAAAGAAAAAGAAAACTAACATTACAGGCCTCAAAGAAGAGGCATATCAAGTGGTTTTATGTATCAACTCCAATGATTCTGAAACTTCATAAGTTTGTGAAGAAACAGAACACGATAGAAGAGAAACTTTATGTGAGTCCATTAGCATTCAAAGCTAGCCATTACCCATTGAGAGTTTTTAGCTTTGCCAAGATGGACTGCTAATAAAGGTTGAAAAGTGGAGTACCCTCACCAACTATATTGAACATTAATAAGTATCAGTTTTTTCAATCACCCTCTCCTAAGCCTGCAGCTCAGAATACTCAATAAACTACTTCAACAAATTTTTAAACAGGATGCAAAAACATCATTGGGAACAGTGATTGGATTAATGTTGGCAAAATAGATTTTAGTTAAAATTGATTTGGAAATAATGAGATTTATGTTTGGACATTTTAATTATAAATGCAAGTTAATAGTAAAATTCAATCCAATGCAAAAAACTACCAAAAGTTGTTTCAACTCAGGATAAATTCTAGACTACAAATCAAGTTCTCAACTGGTATTCAACATGATTCTGAAAAATCCAATGTGAAACCAGACATGCACAGAACAAAATTCCATAAAACACAGATGTAGCAAAGCCAAAAAGCATGTTGCAGATGCAGACAACTTTTTTACTTCAAAATAATTAAAAAGAAAAAGAAAACTGGCACTATCAGCCTGCAAGAATAGGCATATCAGACGGTTTTACATATCAACTCCGATGATTCTGAAACTCCATAAGTTTGTGAAGCAACAGAACAGGAGGATAGAAGAGAATTTTTATGTGAGTTCATTAGCATTCAAAGCTAGCCATTGTTCGTTGATAGTTGTTAGCTTTGCCAAGATGGACTGCAGATAAAGGGAGAAAAGTACAGTACTCTCACTATTTCAAAACGATGTTGAACATTAATAAATATCATTTTTTTTTAAATCACCCTCTCCTAAGCTTGCAACTGAGAATGCTCAAAACAATAATTCAACAAATTTCAAACAGGATGCAAACACATAATTGGAAATACAACAAATTTCCAGAAAACACAACAATGTGGCAAAGCCAAAAAGAATATAGCAGATGCAGACAGGATTTTTTGCCTTCAAATCAGTGATAATCCACCTTCATAGAGTACACTTAAGCATTACAAGTTAAAATGAGACATAGTAAAAACTCTATACAAATGCTGAAAACAGATACATGTTTCAGCTCCACTGATATGCATATTTAGAGTATATAAAGCACAGAATAGTTTAGACAGACATTTGATGTTAGTCCACACATCATAAGCTAAATATTGTATGGAACACAGTCTAGCTTTATCAACATGGACTGAGTCTGTCATTGTCGAGAAAATAAATAAACAAAACAAAAAACCAAAAATAAAACCCTGTTTCACATTTTCGAAAGGAACAATCGGCCAAAAAAATCGAAATCAGTTGTGAAAATTAATCTCCATTAGCAGTGAAAAAGATAAAAAAAAAAAACGAAAATACAGCAAAAGAAGAAGAAAATGCGTTAAAACCTCACCTCCATAGTCCTTGTTTTCCGGATCAACATAGGAATCCGGTAGCACAAACAGAACTCCAGGCAAGCCTACACGAATAAAAAAGAGTGAACACAAAACATAACAAAGTATTGACTAAAAAAAACTTCAGTTACAGAAAAGATACCTTCTAGCTTATTAGAAGTCTCCTCATCAATCTCGCAGCCGAAACCAAAGTACCTCTCACAGGAAACATTGTAAATCTTCTTCTTAGCTTCCTCCTCGCTGCCGAGAACTTTGGCGAGGGTTTGGATGTAGCAATCGATCATCTGTTGCTTGGTGGCACCCTCGCCGCCGGGCTTCTCCATGACGATGAGCCAGTGGTTGTAATCGCAGCCGGGGAAGAGAGGCGCCATCTCGGTGGGAGGGCGGTCGCTGAAGGACGACGAGGAGCCCGAGTTCAGCGGCGAGTAGGCGGAGTCACCGGCGCGGTTGACACGGCAACGGATTCCGGCGATGCGGGTGGAAGGAGGGACGATGGCATGGGAGAGAGGGAAGAGGAATCGACGCGATGGGAGTGAAAGTGATGAAGGTTTGGATAGCGTGGCGGTGAAGGTGGTGGAGGAGAGAAGGCGCATCGTGAGGCGTGCGCAGGAAGAAGAAATGGCTCTTGCCATATCACACTCACAACAGTGCTTCAGGATTAGGGTTTTCGAAGGCTAGGGTTTTTGCCATCCTAATCCGATTCCCAGCCTTTTTATTGACGAATATCGGAAATTTAAAATAAATTAAAAAAAAAAAAAAAAAAAAAAGGAAAATACCATTTCTTGTGTTGTGTTGTCCGTGAAACTGACTGATCCTGTGTCCATCGGTCCATCTACAAAATGACTGTCCTAAGCCAAGGCCCAAAGCTAATTTAAGTTTTTGTCAACTAAAAGAGATTCTCAACATTTTTATTAACTTTGGAGAAGGTCGTTACTCATCAGTATTGTTTAGTAAAGATTAAATTTGAAAAAATTATTTTTTTATTTTCTTAAAATGTTGAAAAGATAATGTATATTTTTTTAAAAATAAAGTAAATGAATATTTATGATAAAAAAATTTAATTATAAATATATTGACATTTCTACCAAAACTCTTTGTGTGCGGTTGTTCTATTATATAAGAAGTAAATGACTAACATTTATTGAAAAATATATTTGCCAATATTTGGACTTACAAATAATAATAAAATATTAAGGATTACATATAATTTTAATATTTTAAATATGTTTTTTATTGATTTTAATCTTTTAAAAATAATTTCTTATATTTTATCTTTAACGTTTTTAAAAATTCTCTTTTTTAATCTCTCATTTAATTTTGTTAATTTTCTTTATTAAAAGATTACTGTAATAATTATTTCAACATTAGCATTTTTATTTTTAACATCAGTATTCAATGTATCATATAAAAATAAAAAAAAATCACATTGCAATTCTATTATTCTAAAACAAAATACATATAACCAAATACCAGTACATTGATTATAACAATCTGAATCTTAGTCTTACTGTATATAAAAATATTTTACAAAATTAAATAAACAACTTAAAAGAAGAATTTTAAAAAATTCAAAAACTAAATATAATAAAATCATTTTTAATAAACTAAAATTAATATATATTTAGAAGATAAAAATCATATTTAATACAAAAATTGATTATGAATATAAAGATAAGATGGCGTTTGCATAATAATTGTGTTGATTTTATTTTGTTTCGATTAACTATAATGTAGAATTTATAATTTTTCTCTCTAATAATTTTATGTTATTTCATTTATTTTCATATTTACTTCCATATTGTTTGAGATTCAATTTATTAATATGTACATGAAAAATATAATTTGGTGAGATATATACTCATTTTATCATTAATATATATAACTAGAAATGAAATGTCACGTTATTAAAGAATTAAAATAAAAATAAAAAATTAATTTATCTTACTTGTAAAGTTAGGTGGATATCAATACATTAACAAATATATAATAAAAAAAAAAGATAAAAAGTTTGAAAAATAAAAAAAATATTAATTTTTGTTTCTTAATCATTGACTTGACATCGACAAAATTATTATTTCATAACTTGTAATATTTTTTAATTTATTTGTATATAAATCATAAGTATCTTTTATTATATAACTATAAAGTGAATGACAAATTTATTTTTTCAAGTATTTTGTATAATTGTATATCCAAAATTTGAATTGTAAAATTATATTAAATTATAATACATGAAAAACATATTAATTATAATTGACTAAATTAGTATAGTTATGCATTTGTATAAATTAAAAATAGAATAATTATTTTGCATTACAACATAAAAAATGTAAAATGTCGTCGCATGATATTTTTCATGACTAAATTGAGTTGATTGGATAACATTTTGTTTCATTACCATGTATGATGTAGATCAAAGAAAGACTTGGATAACATAGGGAAATGTTAAAGGAAAAACATTTCAATTGAGCCAATGAGACTAAAGAAGAAAAACTAAAATGAAGAAGGAGTTCATGATTCAGCAGAAGAACCTGTGAAGTGAAGTGTAAAAGAAGCAAAGAAAAATCTAAGTGTAATCATTACATATAAACTCAAGCCCAGTATGAATAGAAAAAAAATCCCAATTAGGCCACTTGATTCAAGTTAAAAAACCATCTATGTTTGGACTTCATTTAGACCCTCCTTTGTGCTTATTCCTAACTTGATTTCAACTTTTGGAATTTACACTCCCAATTTACTAAGCACGCCCCTTTTTTTATGTATATTTTTATTATCAAATATATCTTTTTAAATCCTATTTTTACATCTATATTATTATTAAATTTCATCTTTCATTTTTATTATTATGTAAATTCTATTTTTAACTTCCATCTTCATCCTACATTCGTTATTTTTTTAATTTGTTTGTGATATATTTTATTGAAAATTTTTATTAACATTCTTATTCATTGTTTGAAAAAAATTTTAAATTCACAAACATTTGTGAGTCTCAAGTCTTGTTTAATTTTTTTTTCGTAAATTTATAATTTTTAATTAATCTTAATCAATAAAAAATAAATATATTTTAAATATTATGTTAAAAAAACGTGTTAGTAGTACTCCTCATATTGTATTTTTTATGGGAAATGCTATGTGTATTTTATATCAAATTTATACATGATACTTTGTGTTTTCCTTTACATGTCATTGTATTTCAAGATATGTCAAATATTAATTTGATGTATTATATGATTCAAAGTATGTGACACTTTATTTTAGACATAACTTTCAATTTACAAAATCATGCATTCAATAATTTATTAATTTGTTAACTTCCACTAAGTGTGCATTCATATAAGCACACAATACGTTATTGCCCTGTTAACTTTCAATTTTATTTAACGAAAGACAATTTACAGAAGCATATATTTAGTAATTTAAAGTTTGAATCCAATTTTTATACTACTATAGAAAATTACTCTCAGACCAATATATACCAGTTTCAATAAATAAATTTAGAGCTGTGTGTCATTTTATTATAACATAATTTAAAAACATACTTTTAAAAATTAATACATGTTATTTTATAAATTGCTTTTTAGAAAGTAATTTTTGGTATTGACAAGAGACTCTAAACAACAAAATTAGATGCACTTATAAAATAGAGATAAAAAGAAAATAAAACTAAAATATATATTAAAGAGAAAATAAACACATGTTAACAAAAATGTATAAAAAATATTAAAAGTCTAAGATGTGTACTACCATGTAATTGTAGTGATATACAAAGTATTAGGTTCAAGTCTCATTTTTAATACTTTAACTGATTTCTAAATCATATTTTCTTTTAAAGGTAATAAAATATGTTAAATCAGTCTATTTTAGTTTATTCTATCACTAATCCTTAAAGTTACTATAGATTAGTCTATCATCTAATGATGAGTTGAGTTGTAAATCACAATCTATTTTATTTAGAAGTAGGTTGACAAACAAATTTAATAAAAATAAAAAATTATAATTTCTTATTTTATAAAATTAACATATATTAGTAAATTAAATTAAATGACCTAAAATATATCAATAACTTAGTCGATATTTGAATTGAATATAATTTTTTTTTATTAATATTAAAGAAGTTAAATTTATAAAATTAGCCAACAACAATAATAAATATTTATTTTGATTTTTTAATAACACTAAAAACTTTTAAAAAGTACATATTAAAAATTAAATCTATATATATAATAACATTTACATTATTTTCACTAAAAAAAAAAATCAATAGTTTGGACTTGCCCTACTAATAACCCATTGAGTTGATAAATTAGGTGAAATAAGTCAACACAAACTAAAAGATTGAATCATTTAATACATCTTGTTATTTTGGACTTATTAAATGGGTTAACTGCTAAAATTAATTTGTTTTATCATTTTTACTTTTCTTACCACATAAATATATTGTTATGTCAATAATTTATATTTTACATCAAAGATTTCATTAGTATAAGTAAAAAAAATGAATATCTAATTTACACAATAATTAAATTTAAGAAACTAAAATTAAGTAAATTATATTTTTTATTAATATATATAGCATGTAATACTTGAATCGCTAGTGTAACTAATAAAGCAAAGACACTGTTTGTGTTTTTATTTTTTTTCATTCTCTTTTTGTCATGTACCAAAAAAGTAAAGAGAATAGTGTATAACTTAATAATTTATGCATTTAAGAAACTTTTTATTGGATTATGATTATAAAAATATTATTTATTTTTTAAAAAAATTCGTTATAATTATAACTTTTACACGAAATTACTTAAAAAAACTTAAAAAAACTAATTAAAATATAACTTTTTTAGATTTTCATTTTAAATGAGAGATATTAACTTACACTATTAATAATTTATGATAATTTATAATTATAATTATAGTAATATATAATTATGCTTCAACATTTAAATCAATAAAAACAAATTCTATAAAAAAAAAAGTTATCAGTAGTATAAAAGTTGGTGTAATTTATATTGATGAATTGTTTTTTTAAAAGACAATAGATGATTAAATAATTCCCTATCCCTTAAAAGACAATAAATGCATTGTTTATTTAAAATAGTTTTGTCAAATAAAACAAATTTTTTTTTATCTAAAATCGAATAAACAGTCTCTTAATAATACATGCAACTTCAAGTCAATTAATCAATTTCTCGATATTCTTTTCTCTTATATATAATGGATAAGCACATATTTTTTCGATGACTACTAGTTTAAAGTATTTATCGATTTTATTTAAAATTAATCATGAATAAGCATTCATTATGGCAGAAATTTATTTATTTGGATAAATAATTTAATTAATGTGTTATTAAATAAAAATTGATTATATGAATATTTATATATAAATTATTTTTATAATCAAAGTGAAAATAAATTTGAACTAATTTTTTATGTTATAAGTTTTTTCACAAACTATTCCAAACGTTTTTAAAAAAACATACATATATGTGATAAAATAAATTTAAATATGTAATCATAATGTAAAATAATTTTATATAATTATTTAATCATAAATTATAATATATAATAAATTTATTAAATTTTTTTAATAATTA
>JAMLFT010005227.1:0-17939 GCA_026544285.1 Pachyrhizus erosus | reverse complement strand
AATCCTCTCTTGTTTACACAATAATAAGCTTCTATTCAATAATAAAAACTCTCATGTTAAAAAATATATATTGATAATGAATAAGATATCTAAAAATATTCTTATTTATTTTAAGTGATAAAATAAACAATTAAAATTATTAAAATTTTATAGACATCATAAGATACTAATATTTTCTCTTTACATGATTGACTCCTAAACTAAAATTTGATTTCAAAAGTTATTTTCTTTAAAAGAGATTATTTTTGCTAATAGACTATGATGACAATCCTGGTTGCAACAAAACTTTTAACTAAAATAGTTGATGAATAAGATCATTTTATGGAAGCATTTGGAAGATCATTCTCCCGTAAGAATAAGATTACAATAAGTTTTCTCCAACCCTAAAGAAAAAACTTTACTTTCCTCACATTCAGGCAAAATTGCAAAAAACGACGCAACAGCGGCAAAAACGGCCTAGGCACATGAAAAAGACACTAATCCTAACAATATAAATGTTACAACAGCTCTAACAGGATACCGGCATAAACTCATCAAACCGGTAAAGCCTGCACGTTATATATGAAATCAAACATCTAACATCAATTACCTAGGTGCGCCATCTCAATGGGGCACATACCACTCATTAGTTATTATCATCAAAACAATTGCACATACATACACACGTGGGATTCTACTATCTGATTCTATTGAAGTGGCTTTCAAAATTCAGTGCCTGTGTGAATGCTTTCGGCTGCTGCTATATGTAACCTCTTTCTTTTCCCCGTTCCATCTACGCGACATCCTTAAAGCGAAGGAAATGCCCCCCACAGCACCCATAACATAAAACGCTCTGTATGGTGCCAAAGTGAGACCAGAAAAATAGCACCAGTATCCAGCTATGAGATAGATAAAATATAGTCTAACGTTGCGGATGGGGATCCCAGTATAGGACAAGAAGAAGGAATTGAACTCGGGCTTTGAGTTACATATGCCATGAAGTATGACACCAATGCAAAGCACTGAATCCAGGAGCCATGGGAGACTCTCACCCAAGGCCAGTCTCTACAAAAATTAATAATTAAAAAAAAATGAGAATTCCAAGCTTTGAAAGCAATCTAGATCCTGCAATCATAAAAAGTATAGTATATTTCCTTGCCAGTTTCCAGCAGTAGTCTAGTAAATTGCCATGAACTATGCTTCTATCCAATAAATTTCAAAATTAAAAAAAAAATGGAGCTTGGACTTTTCACATCCAACTTAAGTTCAACTTCAATATCAACTGCACTGATTTATTTTGTATCCATACCCAAAATGATGAGAACGAACAAGGTGCACATTTAAAAGAACACAGTTCATTTTTTTGAAAGTGAAAATAGCCTAAAGAAGAAAGATGAAAGAAAGATTCCACTGAAAGACAACCTGAGTAGAAACAAATTAAAATGTATTTCTTTAAGTTTTGGTATATAAGTATCTAACTATGAAGGGGGAAACAGAATCATATGTAAGATTCTGGGTCAGATTTTGTGCGCACACATCTCTCCTAGTTTTTGCCCGGAGGCTATGGTTATGTTCTGGGAATTCAATCAACCACATTCCCCTTTCTCGTTCCTCCTCCAGTAGGGCCTCTCTAAAACATTCCCCCCAAGAATGTGGTTGCATGACAGAAAATGTTTAAAATATTAACATTACAATAATTGATATATATCTTGTACCTGGAACCAAGCTACAACGGATGGGGCAAACATCATCGTTGCAACAAGATGCAATATCAACAAACCATGACGATGGTGAAATAAATCTAATTGTGTGTCACCAAAACTTTTTGATGAGTCTGGACTATTGGAGAAGTTGTCTTCTGAAGGGAAAGTCCGCTTAAAACTACCATCAAATTTGAACTTCAGCCTTTCTGATCCCATATAGTCTTCACTGTTACAATCAAGATTTTCCTTGTTTTGTTCGTGGCTGCGACAAGATGCTGTCAGGAAACTGCTACATAAACAAAAAAGAAAATTCAGTCTCACAAATAGTCAAACATATTAGCAGACAAAGAATTACGAAAGATATCTTCCGTATCACTTTGGCCCAAAACTTTCACTTTTATAAAACTTAATTTCTAAGTAGATCTCAACATTACCAGTATATGAAATGATGATCTTAATGACACATTATTTCAGTTTCCCAGTTATAATTGCAATCAAACGGCATTTTATCCCACAACCAATATTTTTCCCAAATCATTGATTTTGGTATTTATTTACTACAGTCCTGTCAAGCATAGATCAAAATCAAGAATATATATATATATATGTATATAAAGGATTAATTACATGATTGCACTTTTTAATCACAACTATAACCTCTGCTTTAGCCTCTTTGGTAAGCCTGGGAAGGGTCGTTTTCAATCCTGCCATGTTCAAAATAATACAAATTTTTCCTGCCACAAATTTGCTAAACACCTTTACTTTCAAATGCTTCCCTCCTTTTGTCAGAATCCTGTTTTCTTTTAGAAGAAATACATAAAAGGTATTCTTGGAAAAATATTCAGTTTAGGAATATAAAATTATGAACCATTCGACTTGCCAGCAATGTCCAAAGTGTTGAGTAATCAAGTCAAGTTCTACACTGTTAAAGTAGGAAAAGATCAATAATATATAAGCCTTGGTTGTTGTGATAAAGATCATCTCCAAAAAAAGTACCTTAGGGCTATTGGGTGGGTGGTCAACTTCTTTAGAGTTTTTTTTACTTTGGCTATGAAAAACTATTTAGGTTATATTTGGCAAAACTAACTGAAAAGCTAGCTGAAAGTTGAAAAACTAGCCGGTAACTAAAAGCTGAAAAATTAGTGTATTAAATCATAAGTGTTTAGTAAAATTATTTGTTGTAGTTAAAAAATGTAAAATGACAAAATGAACATATTTATAAAATATTTTTATATAAATTTTATTTTTATTTTATTTATAAATATATATTTAGAGTAGTTATAGTTTTAGTTTTTAATATTATGTTTACTTAAAAATAAAATTAACCTATCATTTAACAATATCAATATCTTGAAGTATAAGCTAAAATAAATAAATAAATATTGAAACAGTAAAATTTCAAAAAACGCCAGAAATTATTCAAATAAGTTTATTTACCAAATAGTCAAACTAGCTTTTCAGCTAGTAAAAAGACTAGAAACTAGTTGCAATCAAAAGTTGTAATATAACATTTTACGAGCAGAGCATTTTTTTTTTAAATCCCTTCTAGTGATCATGCACATATGGGCAACTGATCTAAGTAGCAGGTCACATTCTCAATAGTGATAGTTGACTATTTGCACTTGTGTTAGGTCATTGTACCAGTAAAACCTAGAGCTTATCACTCCCAATTCTTTTCCCCAATTCTGGAGTGTGGCACTCATCCTTATTAATTATGTTGATTGATAGGCTCATTAATTCCCTAGGTAGGTAATTATTAGGCTGAATACTCCCTATATATTTCCAAATTGATTATAATCTAATAGATCAATGAATGCATACTGAAATAAAGATTGTATGAGATTTTGCTCCTATGAAACTTTGACTCATCAATTCTCTTTATACTATTAGTGATTCAAATTCACAAAGCCCCTAACCCATGCTTCAACCAAGCGCATTGTTGTGTGGGCTAATGGTATAAGTATCAGGTCACATTCTCTACAGTGATGGTTGGTTGCACTTGTCAAGTCATTGGACCAGTAAAACCTAGAACTTTTCAATCCTAATGCTTTTCCCCAAACCCAGAGTGTGGCACCTGTATCCTTCTTTCTCTTTGTTTTTGAATTTCTTGGATAACCCACGCCATGAAGATTGAGCCACCCTCTATGATTCTTATCACTAATGGTTTTCCATCCTTAACCTTGATGAAGTCAATCTTCACTACTTGCATGGGTGAAGAAGTATAAGCATGTCTGCTAGACTCATTTTTCAAGTAACATCGAAGAGACTCAGCAACTCAAAGAAACCCTTATTAAGATGTTTTTTTTTTTTTTGTCATATTAAAAGCACAACAATAATAATTAAATCATACTACTAACAAATTGCAACAAATTCAAGATCAATCACATTCAAAGTATTTATCATGGAAATAAAATTTCCTTTTAACTTTTATCATATCATATATTTTTCATGCTGTATCAACCATTGAATTTAGAAGTTTGTAACACCCACGCATTATTATCTACAATATATTAACATCATTAGAGTAATTAGAAGGCACCACAGTGCTAGAAGTCAAGGTCAAAATCAATTCAACCCTCCCTCAGTGACACCCTAACTCAAATAGGAGGTACAAGCTCTAAAAACACTTCTACATCTAGCTTTGCAAAGTCCCGCTATCAAGCATACTTAATTCAAAACTTTTATGCTGATACACAATCCCATGCCTTTATTCCCAATAGAAATAGCATAAAGACATTTTTGAACCACTAATGCAGCACAACAGCAGATTAGTAATGTAGAAAACATAAAGGAGATAAGCAGTAATACAAAAGCTTCTCTGAACCATTTACTCCCCTCCCAACACACAACAAAATAAAATATAAGCAAGCATAAGCATGTACATGTGAACATACAGGAAAGAGATGTTAACACACTGACTGGATTTGTTAAAACTCTTACTGAAAGAATGTTCAATTAGCTCACGCCCGTCAGTTGCACATACAATACATTGATAGCCATTTGAAAGGATAAGGAAAATATAAAATGATCGAGTAATTACATTCTTTCCAGTAACAACTAAAAAGAAATGGAATAAATGTAGATAGATATACCTGCATAATGCATTGTGACAACTGAGAAAGTGAGAGAAGAGAAGTATAAGGAGACCAAAGGATGGATGAACCAAGCTTGCCAAGACCATTGCAGTAAGTGCCGTAACAAGCACCGGATTTGCTCTTAGAACCCTAACCACCTGTTTCATGTAAGTACCAAGATTCAAAGGTGAATGTGCTGAACTTGAAGTACAATGAAAACAGGTCACAAAAAAAACTACTACTAGCATAAGCACCCTCCCTTGTCTACTATCCAGCTATATTCTACTACCCCTTCACCCATAGAAATAACTTATAAGCAAATAAAAAATGAAATTTGGAAACAACTAGGCCAGTAGGCCTACAAAATGTGGATAAGAAACCCAACTACAACATAATTGATTTGTCAATCACCTGCACATATAAGGTTGTACTTTACCTTTAGAGAAAAGAAGCTAGATGAATGATTAACAAACCAGTGAAGAAGAAAAAAGCAAACATTCCGTTCCCACATTTGCCACCTGCAATTTAACCATGTTATTTATAATTAAAAATGTAGCAAAACACAAATTAGCATTTCTTTTATTGATTATCAAACCTAAAAAATTCTATTGGTAGAGAAAAGAGAATAAATATAGATTAATATATATTCACAGGAAATGTGATTTTATTAAACCAAATTCCTATTAATATATCAAGGCAGTCATATCGGGCAAAATTTAGGGTGATAAATGGTATCAATCAGTCTACTAACCTTGTCTTGATGAAAATATGTGTAACAGCAGCCACAAAGAATACCAAGTGGGAAATCAAAATTATAATAGCTATGAATCCGTTTGCAAAGATATAACAGATTAGAGAGATGCCAATGAAGCTAGCAAATGGAGGAAGTGGCTGAGACATTAACAACGAAAGGAATAAGGAAAAGAAAATGGGTAGAATGGCTAAGGGAAAGAAATGTGATATTAGTGTCAAATTGGATTCCACAGAAGTCAGCATTGATGGTATCCGCATATCAAGATCCCATGAATATGCTTGCCGCATTAGAGCAAAGAAAACGACAGCAATAGATAAACCAACTATCTGCATGAACAGCCAATAAACAAAATAATTTGATATGAATTAGAATCCATATATTAAGAGGATGGATATGAAGAGAAATGAAACAAGCAAATATCAAGTGTTTCTGGACCATATGCATGAACAAACAATTTACCTTTGTAAATCAATCAAAAACACCAAATTGTACAAAAGAGGATACATAATATAAAACTGCCAAGGGAATATAAGAATATATGGTTTACAAAGGCATGAGATTATTGGAAATCCAAATAAATATATAAAATGCATGATAAGCAATTTAAAAAATCAAGCATGAAGAAATTCATTACCTTTGGACTATACAATAGTAGAAGCCTACTTGCAGCAGCACTCACAGAAATTGAAATGCTACTCTTATAAGAACAATGTGGGTCAACCTGTAGAATAGTGGAGAAATTAAAAAAGATAAAAAGAATTGTCATAATACCTGCCACTGCCAATAACAGAATGCTAGATAGTCAGAGAAATTTGGTAGTTTGGCATCCCTTTACAAATTTTTATATATGAAAGTAACTCTTTGCTTTATTTGTTGAATTTAAGGGGGAAAACAGTTCAATTTATGTAGTAGGTGATTCATACCAGCAAAAGAACAACGGTTTTTTCAGATTGCTGAGTTGAACTCCAATGTGCTGGGGAGGAATCAACAACAATTGTCTCACTGTTCAAATTTGGATATACATGAAGACCAGATGTATCATCCCAAGCAAGTGCAACAGGTGGGAAACAGCGCAATTTGCAGAGCCCTGAAATACCCAGCTACAGTTATCTTAGCTAAAAAGAAAACAGCAAACACTGCAGAAAAATATTCAACACAATTTATAATTCATTCAACTATATGCAGAAATGAAATACGAGTAACATTACAAAATACCTAAATTGATGGTATATTCATCTTTTTAAACCAACCTTCTATGTTATTTTTATGATAATGAACCTCAAAAAAGGCGAGACATTATTTTTGTTAATATTTTATATTATATTATAAACTGACTTTTCTAAAAATTAAAAAAATAAATAACTTTTTAAAAATATTAATGTATATCCATCCCTAAAATTCTAATAGCAGAAAAGTAAGAGGCATATAGTGCTGAATGATTAGAGTATTCAGATATGTTGATCTGTATGGAAGAATAACATCATTCAGTCAAACTAGTTTATATGTAGTATGTTTACTTGTATTAACAAAATTCTTCTCTGCTAACAAGTGAAAACAATAAATATATAAATAATCCCTTTAGGGCCATGTAATAAACTGTTCATCTACTTTTCAAAATGTCCGTTTGAATTGCTAAAATTTTCATACAAAATACACTTCAATGACCTACAAAATTGTGTTTTTATGCTGATTTTTAGTATACAGGTTGTGGAGCATTTCCTATAGTGAATACACCATAATTCCATAAAATCATAGAAAACAAGCACACCACAGAAAAAGCTATCACAGAAAATGAAATTCTAAACCTATAGTCCAGTTGGTAGTGGATTAGAATTCTTACTACTACTTTCAAGGTCTCCAGCTTCCTCTTCAGGAAGTCCAGAGTTTCTAATTCCACAGCTGACGGTTTTCAAAGACAAAGTCACAGGTAGAAGACCCAAACTGATGGCAAATGATAATTTGACAGATAGAGGATGAGCTTCCTCCAAAACCAAATCCTGCATAACACAACATATCAAAGTTTAGCTTTTGCCTATGGAAGAAGAAAAAATTGTTCCATTCACTTGCAACCAACATGCTGAGATTTTCGAACATATTAACATCTTCTTTTTGTAATATTCAAGCTAATAGGACAAAAGGCAAAAAGAATATTTGGGTATCCCTAATAACAGTTCCAACATTGTACTTCTTCAATAGTAAGCTTAATCTATACAAGATCTATGTCCTACAAACTGCTTCAAATTAGGCAATTGCTGATGTAACAACATTGAGTCTTGCAACGAAAAGAAACTTAAGAAATAAACTCATACAAGTGAATAAAACAATATAGTCTATAGGTCAGTCAACATTCCATAAAAAAAACAACCTTCTGAGAATAGGTAGATTGAAGCATAAACCATGGAGATAACTCTTGATTTCCTTCCTCTGGGTTAAAGAACTGTCCAACTGCCATGGATGCTGCAGGCGGGGGCCTTCCTGAAACAGTCTGAAAACCACATGATCATTACACGTACAAATATAGAACACACATTTTCAACTTCAAAGACCACACAGAAAATACACATATTTATAGGCAGGATGATCTACACACAATCCACCAATCCAGATGAAAATCACCTTTCTAATTTTATGGAAGGTGCTTGTAAGATCAAAAGTAAAATAACATACAGGCTTCCACATGGAAAACATGTAAAAAGCTTCAAATCTCAAAAACTCCCTATCAAGCAGACCAAAATGGTCTTAGGGAAGAAAAGAATCATAAACAAACATAAATATTTCTGAATAACTCTTGGAGGATAGGCATTTCTTAATATTTAAAAGGAAATCATTCAAAATTTAAAATTGTACCGGACGAGGTGCAACTGAGATAGTAAGAAATCTGAAACCATGCATATCTTCAGGACCCAACCAAAATACAGCAGATGGAGGAGCTTGCTCAGTCTGACTACCAGGTTCAAGCTGTTATAATATTACAGATTACATAATGAGTAACCATATCAAATTAATTAAACATCTTTCTCAGACTATCGTAAAGAACTCAATAATAGTAATGTAGTTTAAAAGATAATCCAACCAAGAAAGAAGAATAGTCAGGAAAGATGCATAATATACATACCTGTCGTGGTGCTGGACCTGAGGGAATGCGCATCATCTTTGATGTTACTTCAACAACCCTATCATTGAGAGGTAAACTTGTAGAAGATTTCCCCTTTTCAGGCCACAAATGAAGTCTAATTCCAGAACATGGCTCAAGATTGGTGACAAGTACAAAATGACTTTTTCCATTTGAACCCTACACATCCAGATTAAATGGTTGAGCAATTGCACCGAGGCATGATTATCTATGATATAAACCAAACAAAGAAATTTGAAAAATTAGGAATTCTTGAAACTAGGAAATTTATTAGAAAATGAATTTAATCTGACTCCTGAAATAGTCATGCTGATTATGAACAACATTCATATCTACCATACACAAAATTCAGCAGATATCTTCTTCAAATTTAGAAAAAGATTAAATGGTCTAACAAACACCTTCAAAATTAAATTGTTGATATACTACTAGGCCAGGAAGCTGAGAGTGCCTGATTAGAGGTCATTTTGATAATCTCCAACAGCAATCAGAAACTTATGGAAACAAGTTATTTATGGCAACATCATTATTTCTATTTTCTATAATTCTTACTGAAAACATAGGTTTTCAGCATTATAGTGGAAATTTATGCATCCCTACAAACAATGTCTGAAACCAAACACAATAAAGACTTATAATCTGTTTTTATAAAAGGAGGCATATCGCAAAGTGTGCAACTTATATGGTCCATGGTCCATGTGATTGAAGTGTACCATTGTCCAAATGCCACCTAGCCCCATCTTCAATCCTAAACACTAGCCCTATTTATAGTCTCCAAATATTGTCAACCTGCCACTGCATTATAATTCTAGTTTATTTTCTTTTTTAGTACATATAATTGTATTTGAAACAAGCTTAAAGTTTATCAAAGCTTTAACATTTGGTAGAGGGTTTGAATATCTAGAAAATATCTAATAATATCATTCATTGTAGTTAGTATCGCATGTATTGCAATACAATACATCCAATATGATGTGATTCCACATGCTGGCGATGTGAGTTGTATGTTGTATCGTTTTTGGATACGAATCATAAAGTGTATCACTGGAATCGTGTCAGAATCGCATGAATCATGATATCTGGCTGCATTGCTTAATTCTGTAGCAAAACAGTTCCCATGCGACCCAGTTTTAAAGACCCTAAAAGTAAGCTATTTTAAAAAAAAAAAAGTTGTCTGAAAAGGGTCAGAAACTGCCAATATCAGTACTCCATTTATACCCAGCTGGTCCCATTGTGAGAAACACCTCTTGTCTCCTTCAAACTTCATGCCTTCTGTTCACTTCTTTCATATTCTTCTCCTCTGCTCTCTTGACCCATCCCTTTTATCTCTTTTTTTTAGTTATTTCAATGTGTTGGTTTTGAGTATCCAACCAAGCACATGTGCACACGTCTTTTAATCAAAATATAGAGATAAAAAAAACAAAAGTAAAATCTGGATTTGCTATAATAAAATTTTATTTTTAAATCAAATCTCTTTTAATCAAAATATAGAGACAAATAGAACAAAAGTAAAATCTAGATTCACTATAATAGAGTTTTACTTTCAAATCAATTTTAAATAAAGATATTTTTTAATCAACATATTTTGGGAACTAAAATAAAAATTATTTTAAACCTTATATGTGATAGTGTTGACTATTTGAGTTAATAATAGTAGTATATATATATTGATTTTTATATGTTTCTTTATGCTAAATTGCTCTTAGAAATATATTTTATTATTGATCATGACTCATACTATTCGCGATATGATTTGATTCGGGATTCAGAAAATGGGTCTTCCAATTCACAATTTGCATCCCGATTCAACTACCTTGATATCATTATTAAATTTTAGAATATTTCAAATTACCATACATGATTTCTCATGAATAATTTCTGTTGGAGAATGAAGCCCCACATCAATTGGTGAGGTAACAAATAAAGTGAATATAAAACTTGAGGGCCCTAGTCCAAATTGCCTTAGATTAGGCATTTTAGACAAAGCAACTACTCTCATGTACAAGCACACACTATAGATGCACCAATTCACTCTCCCACATTTCAAAACTCAATGGCTCATTCATAATTTCAACATGATATCAAAGGCTGGCCTTTCAACCCATTGAGGATCCATGGGAGGACCTGAGGCCCAAGATGTAAAGACTAAGAAATAGAAGAGAAGAAATAAAAAAAGGGTAGGGCTCAATGGCAAAGAGCCAAGCAACTATGAAGGCAACAAATAAGAGTTACAAACCCAACAAAATAAATAGCGATTAAGATGAACACTAGCAGCAAATCAAGAATAAATTCCTGTGTTATTGATTCCAACGACAAGGTCAAGGTGATCTTTCAAGGGAGAAGTCCCTTATTACACTGCAGTGCGGTCTTCTCTGTTTCTAATCTCTCATACCCTATCTTTGTGCTCCCTAATTCCAATTTATATTCCATATTTTATTATCTTGTTGCTACAACAGTTGTAACCTCATGAGCCCTACTAATCCTTGTAATTATTAATATAGTTGTTGTCCCAAAAATGCCCTCAGCTCCAGCTATATTAACTAGCGGATCTACTTCCTGCTACCCTTTCCTTCTCGTATAAACCTTCAAGACCTCCTCATGTGATTGCTGCCCATTGCTAATACAAGTCACAACTGCAGATTGAAGAATGAAGTCTCACATCAGCTGGTGAGGTAATGAATGGCAATAGGGACCCAAACCCCAAGTCCCTAAAGGTCCCCAAACCTCTACAGGTTTACACCCGAAGGCCAAGAATAACCAAGGCCCACAATCTACTATAGGTGGCAGCAAGAGAAAGGGGGGGTTAGAGAAAATAATAGTCTGTTATATAGGTAAGAGGAGAATAATGGGAGGTATTATGATGTTTAACCGAATTGTTAGGCCTAAAGATCATCTCTATGCTTGGGAGCTTCTGCTCTTCTTGTTTTCTCTCTGCTGATATATAATACAGAAAAATATATTTTCTAATAGCAATTGCTATCAGATGATGAGTATAAAACTTTGAGGGGGCAAGTTCAAATTGTCTTGAGCATTTTGGACATAGTAGCAACACAGCAAATCTACTAGCTGACTAGCTCATTCTCCAACATTTCAAGATTTGGAAAGGGGCCATTCATAATTTCAACAATTTCCATATTTCATTATATTCCAATCCAAGATATGTTTCCTCATTCAATTAGGATTATGAAACGAGTATTTGTATAAATAGGGGTTAGTGCTTTGCATTTTCTAACAAATCATTGCACACCATATATCAATACTATTTTCTATTATTCAATGTCTGTTCTCTCTTTTCCTCGTCTACCTAAATCCCTACAATTTCAACAGAACCTTTCTTCTATGTATGTCAAGTATTTTGGATATCATATCAAAGAAACAATAAATAAATACCAATTTTTGTATGTCCAACCACCGCCTTCGACCATCCATTGCTAATACAGTCACCTCATTTATCTGAATGTATAGGTCTCTATCAAGGCCACCATCATTCCAATGAATATTGGCAGGACAAGCAACCGGTCTATGCACTAGAGACCCTGTAGCCACAAAATAATTTGAATATAAATTTTTGCACGAATGTAATTGGTTATAATCCAAATTAACAAAGATTGACATTGATGAAATTTTGTGAAATTAAACAGAAACCACCAAGTGACAAAAGTAACAATTTTCATATGCAATGCAACATCATTTTTCAAAAATGTTTTGTATTTTGTACATTGTATCAGTTATGGAAAAATCATAATGGCAAGCACTCATAAGAGCTTTTACAAATATAAATCAAGATGACTTGTTACAGAAGAAAGCACATGGAAAAATGGAAAAGCTATCTTCTTTGCCCATAAAGCATAATTTAACTTTAGTTTATATTATCAGCAAATGCTTCGACAGCTGTATGCACATAAACTAGTGCTGCAATGATTATTAGATGATTCCAGAATCGTCAATGGAGTTTTCAGAAAAACTAAATACAAGAATTATGAGATAATAAAATTAGAAACAGAAGCATATAATACCAGTGACATCTTTTGTATTCTGGACAGGAATGTTTAGTGACTGTTTACAAGAGGGTAACTGCATCATCCAGTCAAAATTATGTGATACTCCACTACGCAGCATTCTTGCAAAAACTGCAAGTCTCTTTTGAGTATCTGGAAATGGTTGGCCTGTTCTGGAATCTATCAAACTAAGAAGTGTGTGTGATACCTGATTAAGAATATAAATGATAAGGACCACATAAAGGAGAACCGAGTCTATGTTCTTGACAAAGAAGAAATCTACTTACTTGGACAACTAATTGATTACACCATAAAATAGCCTGATGTTCCATTGACAACCACACGTTTTTCATGGCTGTACTACTGATCATGAAGCCATGGGTTGGGGGCACAATATTATCAAGTGATGTTAATTTTGTCCGTACCTGAAGAAAAGAAATAACAAAAACTAAACCATTATGCCAAGATTCATAATATTTAGAAGTGTGATTATGTGAGACTGCAACTTGAACTTCCATAGTGTGATAACCAAAGATCAATTTTCATGACAACCAACTAAATATACATTTACTTAAAATTTAACAAAGTTCATTTCTAGATATTACATAAGATGACAATTTAATAATACAATTGCGGTAACTCAAAGGAGATACAAGAATGTCCCTAAATGGATAAAATAAGAGGGCTGGTATGCAAAAGCAAGAAAATTGTTCAAATTTAACGAAGCATTAGGCAAAATAATCTTCTGAAGCACAGACAAACAAGGCATCTTTCTCTACCAAATATCATTGCAGATAAACCTAATGCATATATGGGGCAGGGAGAGGTGAAAACAAAATAATAATACCTGGTAATCATTGTATGCACCAGAAATAGATACAACTACAACATGAGAGAGTACTGGATCAGACACATAACGCCCCGTGTCAGTGGTATCAACCTTATATCCTTCTCTCCATTCTGAATTTACACGTGCAAAGTAATGACCCAACGAAGGCTGCAATGCCACAGGAGGTGATCTGAATAAAATACATGTACCCTATCAAACATTTAAGCAGCACATAGAAATACAACAAGAATAACAATAATACAACAAAAACCTACTGATGTGGGGTTGAAAGTGTAAGAATAGTTTCAACTGCTGATTTCCTAAGACGAGGGTGGATAACAGCAGCCCTAGCAACAAAACCTCCCATTGAATGACCAACCAATATCACACTTTTTGGCAAACTCCCAGAAACTGCAGCACCTTCTCTTGTTCGAGCATCATAAGACACTTTATATTGATCCAAAACCTGCAAGGTCACATCATAAGCATTGAACAGAGTGACAAATTTCAAGAATCAAGCAAAATAAAGCCAGATAGATAAGTACAAACGTCAGAGATAGCACCAACTGAAGAGAAGAGTGCATGATGCAGAATTATAAACTCTAAGGTGAACAACTTGGAAACAGAGAAAACTGTTATTCAAAGCATAAACAAAGCCAAGGGGTTTATCTCCTACCATAGGATGGTCTAAAACTAGAATCAATAAATAAAGTTTACATGCACTAAGACATAGAAATACTAAAGAAACATTTGCAGAGCTGAGGGTTTAACTATGTCATTCTAACAAATCAAATAATTCTTTGGATTTTAATGGTGTTGATAATCAATAATAAGAAACAACATTCCCAGTTTGTTGAGATTATTTATACCAGTAGTGTGAACAGGCTGACAGCACTAAAGTGATAATAAGTTCAATTAAAAATAAATTGGCCATCTACAAACTACAAATAAACTATCTGAAGAGTTAAGATAACAACCTGGTTATATTTGTCCAATATTCATTTTATTCCCTTGGATATAAATTAAAAATGATAAAAAATGATACCTTGTGTATAGCATATACAACATATTCAGTGTGCTTTTCAAGAATAGCACCATCCATGGCAGAATGTTCACCTTCAAGATCAACAGCAAACCAGTCCAGCCTGCTAGTGTACTGGCTGGGTAATTGGAAACCAGATAAATTTATATCTACACCTCCTTCTTTAGGTCTTAGGGAAGCTTCTTGGTAAAATGTACGCTCAAGGGGGCCATTCTGATATGCCCTATCAGATTCTGCTGCCAATGACCGCACCTAATATGTGGATAAATGTAACAGAAAATGTTAATAGAAATATAAAATTTTGGGCAACAATAGTACAAAAAGTGGTGAATTAATAAAAACTATAATGACAGAAGCAACTGAACTGATAATCATTACCAATATTAAAGTTAGTTTCCCAAATCATATGGGATATGTGCCATATTTCTCCATTTTTTATTCTATTTTTCTTCTTTTCTAGGTTTTTCAATTCCACAAATGAAAAGGAAGCTACATTCCCTTACATGATGGAATTTCACAAACTGCAGCTATAAAACCTTTCAAGAATGAACTGAGAGCCAAGTATCCCTAGAATCTAGATTTAAATCAAAAACCTTGGCCAGCAAGTAAGCATACCTCAAATTTTGAAAAAGCAAGCTAGATATGCACATTTTTCTCTACATGTCATCATACTATATAACTATATTAACGACTAAACCAGCATACTCCCAAAGAAATTAAAAAAAGACTCAAATGTCTAAGAACATCTTCAGAACATTTAAACGACTAAAACCAAGCAATAATATTTTCCCCACTTTTCAGCTTTCCACCACAACAATCCAATATTTCTTTAACATGCAAATAGTTTAACCCAGAACTAAAAAACTAACCATAATAACAAAGCAACTTTGACTAAATCCGAACAAGAAGAAAGAGGACCTTGCCTGTTTGAAGCTGCCACCATTGCCAGGGATGAAAAGCACGGGCACACCACTAAGCTTCTTAAGATGCTCCTTAAAATCTATCTTTTTCCATCCCTCGTGGTACAAGTACAAGCCATACTTCACCGGCGAAATGCTTTCCGATGATGAAATTGGAATATAAGTCGGATACATGTATGTCATAATACATCCATTCGAAATAGGCTTCAATAAACCATACAAAGCGGCTAGACAAATCCCTACGACCACAATAATCAAAATTCCAATCCTAATTTTCGCCCTAAAACCCGGCATTCTCAATAGAAGCTTCTTCTCCAGTATCTGCAAATACCACCTCAACCAATGCTCTAAATCAAACACAGCAAGAGCCGTTAGTTGAGACGGAGCTTCAAGTAGTTGAACTAAACCAGGCACCTGAAATAAAAACTATTCCATCGCCGGAACCAGATCGCGTTCGTTCGATTAAACTACCGTTCCAACCTAACATTCACATAAGCATCGATCGAACAGCTTCAGTCGCCAAAACAGATCAATCAAATTTCCACAACTAAAAAGGAGATCTACAACTCCACAAAAAATAAATTAAAAACAAAAAGAAAATCCACGAACAATGAAAAAAAATAATAACAGCAAGAAATCAAGGTATCATAAAATAGAATAGAAAAGTTCAATATCGGAGCGTAGATCTAAAACAGTGAAAAGGAGGAGAAGGTGAAGAGAGAAAGCGAAGGGTTACCGAATAGTGAAAATGAGAGCGTGGAATATGAAGATAAAGATGAAGATGAGAAAAATGGTGTGTGAGAAAATTCTATTTTAAATTTCGTTAGACGAAGTGTGACTAACAGAGTAGATAACAAAGTTGACGCTTTTGTCCAAAACTCATGCTATGCACTGGGTTTGTTTATTAAATGCGGGATCTATCATCTAGCTCTTGCTCCAAAGGATTTGGGCATTCATGCATACAACGGATTTATTTGTTTTTTCTTGCATATATTTATCTTTGGTTAGGTTAAATTACTCACTACTTGGAAACGGCTATTTTGCTGAGAAATAAAATAATCCAGTTTTTTTTTTTAGAAATTCTTGTTTCTGTTGGATCATTTATATCTATATGGATTAAAATATTGATTCATGAATCTGTCGTGATAATAAAAAAAAAATCGAATATTTTTTATTTTTTAAATTTGATAAATGTTAGTTGATGGTATATTTTATTATAATTTTATGATTCGGAATAATATTTCCTATTTGATACTTTTAAATTTCATATATGAAATTGCGATTAAATTATTCTTTTTAATGAATTGAATCAATACATTTTTTATGAAATTATGTGGATGTTATATTGGATTTCAATCAGATTTCTAACTGCCTCCATTACGTTATTGCTAGCAAATTTAATTTCTGAATTATTTGAAATCCTTTAAGTCTTTAAATAAATTTTAAAAAAAAAAAACTTACAATGATCTTTGATCATGTAAAAAAAGTAATTGTGTCCTTGAAATTTTCAAAATCATAATTTTTTTTTAATAGTTTAAGCCGCAGAAACTAACTCGGATTATTTTTTTAGGTTAGGACCCAGTTAAAATTGTTTTTAGGGACCAAGTAATTTGACATTCATTTTAGATTAGTTATTGTAACAAGATTAATAAGTGTTACAAGTAATGTGATAAACATGCAATAATATAAAATAATAAGAAAATGTTAAACATGCATCTCATTTTTTACATGTATATGTGAAAGGAAGAGAAAAATAAAAAGAAATAAATAAAATCAATGTGTTATAAGTAATGTGACAAAAAAATGAAAAGAAATACAAAAAAAAATGAGATAAACGTGAATTGTTAGAAAAGCTGAATATATAAATATAATTACTAAACTGAATATTTATCAAGCATTTTTTTCATTTTTATACATTTTTATGTTTTAAAATGAGTTAGTAATTTAAAAAAATAGTAATATTATAAAATAAGTTTACTGGCAAGTAAATTTTGACACATGGATTTCTATTTTTATTGATTTAGGTTCTTTTCGTTTGATCATGTGAATGCCCTTTTGCTTATTGTTACGTACTTTATTTAGTAAGTGCACTTATTTGGCATGCAGTAGAAACAGTTTGTACAGTACACTTGTTTTGTTTTAGTAAGTGCACTTATTTGACATGAGATGTGACCAAGCTTAACTGAAGGTTTGGATTGTTAATTAGTCTTTCTCAAGTGTTGGCGATCATCATGTTTTGGTGATCCTACCCAATCTTTTTCTAATCTTTCTCTTTTCTAAATAACAAAAGTATTCACTTGAAACTTCAAAGCACATTTCTAATAAGTAAACAAATATGGCATCTATATTTACGTATATAAGTAAAAAAAAATACCAATATAATATTTAATGTTATTAATAGTATACTATTATAAACACATATAAACAAATAATTGTTTTCTTATACAATATTACACAATTTTTTTATTTATTAAGATTTTATAGAAAAATATAAAACATGTTAGATC
>JAMLFT010005226.1:0-17947 GCA_026544285.1 Pachyrhizus erosus | reverse complement strand
CCGATCTAATTAAAATAATCCTACTTAATTTATTAAATATTAACTCAATTAATCTTACTAATTCAATAATTATTTATTTACAAATAATTACAAGAGATGATATAAACCTATAATTTTATAAATATATTAAAATATTTATTTTCAATTTCATCCTCAATTTAAATTTTCAATAATGTTATTTTTAGAGCGTTATTAATATTTTTTTATGGGTCAATGATATTGTTAGTTATGTTATTCTAGTTCAAATAACAATGTTAAGAATAATTTAAATTAAAAAATTTAGATAAATTTTTTTTAAGAAAAAATATATATTGTGTTGATTTCAATATAATCGTTATAATGATAACTATTTGATTAGTTAAATTTAATTAATATATATTATAAACACACATTTAATTTTTATTAAAATAATTTTAATATATGATTTAACTTAATTATTAATGTAATTAATCTTTTAAAAAAAAACATACTAAAATAAACTTATGATTCAACATAAGGATACTTTAATGAAGAACAAATATTTATGGTGAAAATTGATCAATTGTAAGATTTATCATTTTTGAAATTTTTTCTTTATGAAATGCATTCAACTACCTCTAAGAGAATGTTGTTCAGTTCATCTAAGTCTACCTTTCTTTAATATTTGACATTGACATAATGAATTATCATCATATACTAAGTAACAAAATCTATAAACAAGTGAGAAAAATGTATAAAAATATCCTTTATTAAGTTGTGCTAAACACAATACCTATATATAAAGTGTGAAAGAGATGAAACTAATTTATAAGAAAATTGAGGCTTGGAAAAAATTGGAAAGCTTAAGGCAATTGTTTTAATTTTACCCATTTATATACACGGCATGAGATCCAAAACGTTTTACTATTGTTTGAAACACTTCCTACTAACGTGCTATTTATGTTTACCAACAAGACATTTAATTTTAGGTGTAAATAGAGTGTGATAAGAACCCCTAATTTTAGAGGCTTGTAGCAGAGACACAAGCATGAGGGCCCAAACAAAGTTTCCTAAGCTGAACTTTGGCAAGACTGTGTTTCGGCCCAGTTGCAAGGGGCTACTATTCGCACATGGTTTTTACGCTTCACACTATCACTTTTTGTAACTTATAATAAAAGTATTTTTTGACAAAAATTAGTTTTTGTATCATAAAATTTAACAGGAACTAATTTCCATAGTATAATTTATCAAAATACATTGTGAAAATTAGTTTCCACAGTATATTTCACAAAATATATTATAGAAACTAGTTTATGTAATGTAGTTAATTCATTTATTATATTTTTTTATTTTTATATTTTAGTTAAATAATATTGTGACTTCCCTTTTTTTTTTATGAGTGATGGCTTATAAAAATAATTTAATTCTTATATTTATGAATTATGACTTATATATATTATTGTTAATCATTTTATTTTATTTATTAAAGTCATTAGCGCATATTATCTTATATGAGGTATGCACACAATTTTAAATCTTTTATGCAAGAAATATTTTTATAATTTTATATTTTTCTAGAATATACGTTGAGGATAAAACATTAAGGTATACTAATAAAAAAAAACTAATTTTACAATCTTCAAAATGCTTTTAATAATTCTTTTAATATACTTTTTAAAATATTAAAATCTAAAAGACTAAAAGAAAATACTAAATATTTAATGTAGTACTAAAAGAATTAAGTAAATATAGTATTATTCTAGTATTTTAAAAGTACTATTTAATATATCTAATACTAAAAACATTAACTTTTTTTGTGTACTCTAAAAACATTAACTAAAAACCATTAAGGGGATGGATATATTTTAAAAGTGGTACTACTAGTAAATTCTATCTCATCTTAAACGTTTAGTATCTATTTTAGTTTTTTTTTTTAAATTTAAGCTAAAATTAAATGGTTCTTGACCAGCCTATTAACTCGCAAAACAAATTGTTTCACTTGCAAGTTAATTGAATTGGGTTAAAAGGACTCACATCTAATTAGGCTCCATATTTGAAGACTCATAGTTTGTTCTGATTAATTGCTAAACAAACTATATATAGGCTTTAGCTCTATTTATGTCAACAGGTTGAAGTAGTGGGGTTGTGTTCCCTAAGCTCCATTATTTCTCAATGTTTCTGTCCTGGTAGCATTTTTGCTAGCATATTTGGTACCTTGTGCATGCACCATATCATAATTGAATTACATAAAATAAAATTTAAATATATAAGTAAATTCATATAAAATTTTGTACACTGAAGGAAAATTAATTTTTATTGTGTATTTGAATTTAACACACAATGAAAATTATTGTCAAATTAGTGATATATGAAAAAAAAGACAACAAAACATTGTTAAAGAAAAAGAAAAAGAAGGCAAGAGAATTCACAATGTGAAGAAGAAAGGGCAAGGGAAGAACATGTCACTAGGAGAGACTAAGGGTGAGGAAAAAGGAGACAGGTGAGGGTGTAAAGAAGAGGTGCAAGAGAGAGTGGAGGGTGGGAGGGAAGAAGAAGCTTTTTAAAAATGAGGGGAGGGGTGTGAAGAAAGGGGTAATTTAGGATTATAAAAAAACAAAAAAAGATGAGAGTGTGAAGAGAGGGATAATTTAGGAATATCATAGAAGATAGTCATCGCCTTTTATCCAACAAAACACTATAGATCACATAAATAGAAAATCTAATAAAATAATAATAATAATAATACCTATTTAATCAAATATGATTCATAACTAATAATCATTATTTTGCACCTATAAAGGAGAAGGAATTATAAAAATCATCCTTGTTTTAATTAACATTAATATAAATGTCTTATACACTATAATTACTTGAAGATGGAGGAGCCATTCATAAACTCAGTAAGTTTAACCCCCGAGACTAAAAAAAATTAGGCTGGTTATATCCAATTTGGATTAATATTATGCAAACAAATTTGACAACTATCGAATTGGTTTACGATGGATTATAATACATGTATACAAATCAAATATTGGACACTTAATGAATTCATCCACCTTAAGTCAAATAAATTAAGGTCTAATTTAAATTTGAAATATCAAAATCTAATAAAAATAATGTTTACCAATCACCAAATGATTTGCGAGTTCCTGATGATGTTCTCAAGGAGTGAAATTGGCTTCACGTTATTCTTTTAAAAAGTATATATTTTTACTTTTTATCAACATTTTTAAATTTTAAAAAAATATATTTTAATGAGTTTCATATATAGAGAGACATACAAATCCAATAATCATACCTAAGCTAAATCAGATTTGATCACATTAGTTTTGGGTAAATAACTAAAAAATAATTCGTAAAACTAGCTAGAAGAAGGTCAAAGTATTTTAGTTAATTTGATATTTAATTTTCCTCTTATGAAATCTTATCCAACCGATGTGGTGATCCACTAGTAAAGAGTATAATTTTCCCTTTAACAAAGTAGAGCAATCACGAAGCAAATCCTTATTCTTCACCAATTTTTTATTCATATCTTTTGACAAGTCCAAGTTCTATTATTATAAAGTTCATGCAACACCATCCAGATAAATACAATAACAAAATCAATTTCTAATTCTTTAATAAACCTCATCTCATTACTATAAATATATTTATTAACAAGTGGATGATAGGTCAAGCCAATGATATTAAATAAACAAAAAAAAAATAACACTAATTTGTTTTATTTATTTATTTATTTATTTATTTATTTATTTTAGGCAACATAAATAATTCTATGCCTCTATCGATCCCCTCACAAATCTCCACTCGCAACTCTGTTCCTTCTCTGATACCACGTTTTCCTCGTGTTCTTCGCTGCTCATTCAAATGGCGAGAGGCGCCTCTCAATCTCAATCAGCAACGTCCGGTGCCACCACGCGGCCAGGCGTGATGGCTCCTCGCGGCTCCGCTGCCGCAACCGCTGGCATGCGCCGTCGCCGCCTCGGCGGAGGAAGCAGCTCCGCCTCCGTCAGCGGAGGCTCCGGCGCCGGAAGCAACATGCTGCGGTTCTACACCGATGACGCTCCCGGCCTCAAGATCTCGCCGACGGTGGTGCTCGTGATGAGCCTCTGCTTCATCGGCTTCGTCACCGCGCTCCACGTGTTCGGCAAGCTCTACCGCTATCGATCCGGCGCCGGCGTTTGATTCCACTTCTCGGTCATGGATCTGATGATAACTAGGTTTTGATCAGGATCACGAAATTCGGTTCTTCCTTCGGTTTTGATTCCACTTCTCGCTCCACGTTTTTTTTTTTTTTTGTAAATTTTCCTAGGGCTTGACTAGGCTTCCTGTTTCTCTAGCTGTGAAATGATTGGATCTTCTCCTTGCTGTTGTAGGAAGTTGCATTTGGCCTTTCCTTGAAAATCGATCTCCGCATTCATTTATTATTTTCTTATTCATTCTATTATTACACTTTTTTGCTTAAATTTCCAAAACAAAAAAAGGTTGCGTTTCAGCAATTTCTATTATCACACTGCGTTCGTTTCTTTTCCCCTTCCAACAGAAATTGCCACATTTATTATAGAATACGTTTGAGTGAGAATAGGCAAGTTAATCAATGATGCAATTGAATTATAATGGTTTTACTTTTGCAAATATATTTGATGCTATTAAACTCATAACAAGGATTATGTATGTTGCTTTGGAATGTTGGTTGAAAAGACTAGACGTAACAATTACAAATAACCTGAATACATCAATGTGGTTACGAAGTTGAATTTAGAAGCATTAGTAAGATAAATTAGCAACAACCATTGTGTATGTCTGTATATAAGGAAAAGGAGGTATAAGCCTATATTTGAATCTTGCAAATTATATTATCAGTTTCCAGGTACTTATAACAAGGATATTGACCTTTGAAGAAAGGGGTTCTTTTAACTCTTAAAAGTTGATGGTGAGTTGTCAATGAGTATACATGTACTGATTTTGTTCTCAATGTTGAGCTTCCTGTTAAATTAATGAGATTGCCATACTCATTACATTTTTCTTTTCAGAGTGTGAGTGTGATTGCCTTTAATGTGTTACGTTTTAACAGTCATGAATTTTGATTTAGTACAAAGCCTTGCAAAATTACATGGTGCTGCCGTTCATCTATGTAATTTTCTCTAATATTATACGCACAAGATCAAAAGATTGTGTCATAAACTTTGGAGAGATCAACACCAAAAGTTATCCTGAAAGGTCACATGTCTCTATCAGAAATAATTCGCTTTCTTTTTGCTAGAGGACCTGTTACACATGAAACTTTGCACAGTGCCATGACCTGTCTGTAAAAGATTTTCTTAGCAAAGGAAAGCTATTAGGCGACTTTTATTAAGGCATAAATTAAGTAACATCATTTTGTTAATAAATATAAAAAAAAAATGTTTTTACTTTGATTTCGGTTTGAGCTTGAGGCCCAATCCATATAATTGGCTATCTCGATTCAAAGTGTTGTGAATTGAAAGTATCAACTGAAATAATCGCTGAAGCTCATGATCCCTAAAATAAAATATCTACAGACATCATCTTGAAACTAACAAGAAAGAATGGATTTCATTGTGTGCGAGAAAGTAACTACAACTATAGATTAACTAACTAATATCAATTGTAATAACTACAACTAATTAAAAGTAAAAAAAAAAAAAGGGGTAACCAAGGAGCTGCAATAGCTTTGCCACGCTTGTTGGCCTGGAATAGGTACAAACATTTGTGTGGAAGGCCCATGGGAAAGGTCTAGAATAAATTTTCCCTAGCTTGGAGATTCCGAGGATTATATATGTTTTTTATTCTTATAATATTTCGGTGTTTTAGTTTTAGTTTTTATAATTTTTTTAAATAGTCCTAAAATTTTATTTTATTTTTTGATCATTTATATTTTATTTTAATCATTATTTTTATTTTAGTTTGCATAATATTTTGTTTATTTTAAATTAGTTCTTAAATAAAAATGATAGAAGTTAAAGGTCGAGTATTCATGTATTAAAAGGATATAAATGAAATAATGAATGTTATAATGACTGAAATAAAATAATAAAAACAAAAAAATATATTTATGCTAGTATTCTGACGTATGAGAATTTTTAAATGTCCTTTATTTTGCAGTTACTTTGGATTTGATGTCACTTACATCCACTATGTGAATATTTCATATTTGGATTTACGTAGAATACTTAAAATCACATTAAAGTATCAGTTAAAATAATTTTATGTAAAAGTTTACATATGTTGAATTGATTTTATGTTTAATTTTAATTTGGATTAAAGCAACTTTAATTAACTTTTAGATAAATTCTATAGTGGACACATATACAATATGGATTATGGTGGATCAGTTTTTTTTATTACCATTAGATATATTATTATAATAATGAACGATATGAATTTGATATCAGTAACCGTCTATTTGTGTTTTTATTGTTTATTTAATCTTTGTTTAAGAAGTTCGAGACTGGTGAATCCATCATGAAGAAGTCGAAGAAACACCTTTTGAATAACAGAGCAGATTTATAAGTACAATGAAAAATAAGGCTAGTGCAAGTTGGGAAGAGGACGAGATTGTGAAGTCGAGGGCTCTCAACGTGTTTGTTGGTTGACATAAGAGGGAGGATTGAAGGAAAAATTGGATCCTTCATGTATTCAAAATCGTTGAAGGCAAACCCTTGATAATACCTTAGTTTTTTGGTGATGAACCCTTGTAACTTACATTGTGATTGATCAGGTGTATTTTCTTCACCCTAGAGCTAATGGAAAGATTGGGGAGTTGATTAGGAAGATTCAAAAAGGTTTGGAGGTTCTAAATATGAGAACCTGTAGAGTCTAGAAAGCCAAATTTTGGGGTTTAAGGATCTTCATGTTTGTGGGGTAGTTGTCCGTTGTGAGGTTCCAAAGGATGACAAATTTGTGCAAGATGCAATGACAGTCATGTTGGAGTTGTTGATCGGAGTGAAATTTTTTATCATAACATCTGTGGGAGTGATAATGGATCATCGCGATTGGTGGTGGAGACAGCAGAGGAATGTTTGAGGACCATCTTAAGTTATTCATCGGAGTGAAAATTGTTGACTGAGGAGTGTTCGAAGAACATGTGACGACAACAACCACAGGGATACAAATGTAATTCCATATCTTTAATTTAATAAATAATAATATAAATTAAAAAAAAATTATATTGTATCCCATTCATATAAATAATCCACCGTAAAACATATTAAAAAGTTATTCCTCAAAAAATTCATCTAACTTTTATATTAGATCATAAATTAATTATTAAAATTTACTTTTTACTTATTTTCAAATAAAAAACATTCAAACATATATTAAAATCAATTTTAATGTGCAAGCAAGTTATTCAAACAACACATCACATCATATCAAAATTAGTTTTACCTAATTCAATTTTTTTTAAAATTAATTTTAAAAATCTTACCCAAACACACGTTTATGGAAGTTGTTGGATTTTTCCAAGAATGGCACACGTGAAATGTGTTGAATGGTAAGTCTGTGAAAATATTACGCAAAATATATCTACTTATAATGCCAAGATAAAAAAATAAAAAAATAAATTCCATTTTGTTTAATGTGATTATAACTTTTCCGTCTTTTATTTTTTAAATGTAAATTAAAAATAAAATGTATTTAATAATAGAGAAGATGAAATAATATTTTAACTTATTTTTAAAACTTTTAACATAATTTTAAAATTACAGTTGATTTTTTTAAAAAAAATTTAGTTATAAAAATAAATTACTTAATTACCTTCATTTCTCCACATCTTTCTATTGTCGTTCACACCATCCATTAGTGTAGTCATCATCATATTTATAGTTACTATTTTTTTTTTTTGTTGGAATGGAAATTTTTTTAGTAGTATACTCTTCAATTTAAGATAAATAAAATTTTATTTAAAGATTACACATAATTATAAATTATTATGTGAATTATTATTTAATTTAATCTCTTTATTTTTAAAGTATTTAATTTAATTTTTAAAAATGTTCAATATTACCTATTTATTCGATTTCAATGTTACTACAAATTTGAATAGAAGGACAACGCTAAACATTTTTATAAAATTAAAAAACTACATCGAACATTTTAAAAATAAAAAATTGAATTAAATAATATAAATAAATAGAAAGATCAAAAGAATAATTTAACATAATATAATTGTATATTATTTACAATTTTTATTATATTTTTCTGAATATAATAGAATGAACGGGAAATAAGACGTGGAATTTATCATGCACTCGCAGGAGTGGGTGATAATAGATGGGATTCGTATCATGGCTGAGATTAATGGGTCCATTTATCCTGCTTTTCATTTTTAAACGAGATTATTTATGAATTTAATTGAAATGGACGAATATGTAAAAATATTTTACATTATCAATTAATCATAAATTCTCATGTTGAAAACAATTGGTTTTTATAATAATTATTTATGAGTTATATCTAAAGTATAATTTACTGAATTAACTGTAAAAAATAGTGCATAAAAATTGAACTTATCAAACGTGTATGTGATAATGGTTGGTGAATGCAAGGAAAGAAAGCAAGAGACAGAGTAAACTAGGCTGGTAAGCATCATTGTAGGTACTGTACAAGAGTCTTACAAGTCCAGAGGAAAACATTATTTTTAATTTAATTCAAACGGTTAAAGTTGATTACCACCTTCTTCATTAATTGATGCAAAATTAATCATCATTTTTTAAATGCAAAACATACATTCTAATTGATTGTAACAAAGACGCAACAAGCCTATAAATTACATAATCAACAGTCAATCATCAAAATTGATGGTTGAAGTAGATAAAGAAATTCCTTCCTCATAGCTCATACTTCTGAACCCAAAATTTTAAAAAATATTTTTTGAAAAAAAGAAGACATTTCCCTATAAGGTTTTGGAAGGTAAATATATTTGTAACCAAGCAAATTCTTGTTTGTAAGGAAAACTTGAAACAGGCAATATTGGCTTAGCATTAGTATACCTATAATACCTGTTTCACCAAAACTGTTATTAAACACAATATTTTGATAAAATCAATACCATCAATCTGGTTATTATACAAATTAATTTTTTGTTTGTCATCAACTTCATCTTGATCTTCCACATTGCCATTCTGGATAGCCTTGAGCTTGTCAATAGGATCTCCAATGGCATCAGTATGCATGTGTTTAGGAATGGAATAAGAAGTGTTAGCCTGCAAGATACTAAAGACTTTATATATAGGATTTTAGCATTAAACCAGAAACATATGGTTGTATAACTTGATTGAAGGCTGGGTCATTTGATCAAGCAATCTAACTTCAAATCATGCAGTTGAACTCAGACACCAGACAAATAACAGAAAAAAAGAAAAGCTATTTAAAAAATAGTTCACATCAAGCTTTCAAGCATATCAACTATGACCACTAACTACATTTAATACAACCACAAAATTCAAAGCTTTGACAAACTTGCAGGCAGCTCCATGTGATCAAACATGTCCCCACTTGGAAATCATCAAAGAAACTATCACTACAGAACAACAGAGCTAAAATGTAACACGCCAGGAAAATAGTTGGTAGCAAGAAGCTTAGGAAGTTGAGAAAACAGACTTGCCCTGAGATTGCTTTGCAGCTGCAGAGTTGTGGTGGAGAGAGCAGATCCTGTTCTAGGGCTTGAGAATGTTGTAAAAGTGCCTGACTTGGTCAATATTTTAAAATTCTGATTCATCATCAATTTGATTAAGACATTGGATCACTGATTAAACTGGTAATCACTAATTGAATTACATTATTGGATTTTAATTAAAAAATTTAAAAATATTCATTACATATAAATTTCATGTGCAGAGATTTAAGACCTTGGACCCCTTAAATACTGTTATCATCCTTTTGAGCTACACCTTTTTTGCTTGCATAACCTTTTTCAGCCCTGATTTTTTGTAGTAAAAAAAGAAACAACTAGCCAAAGAATAGATGGTCTTAAATTCTTAATTTCAAGCAACAGATTAGAAGACATGTTCAGAATATGCATAAAAAAAATATTAACTAAAGAAAAGCAGTAGACTTTATATTAGTATATTATACATACAGTGAACCTTACTTTATTTTGCTGACCACGTAGCCAACAATGAATCAATGATAATGATGGCAAGCAATTATATCTACAATTAACTTGATGTAAACTAAACGATGACAGCTGATAGGACATGAAGTTACAACAATAATTAGGCAGAAAACATGTAGTACATGTACCATGAGTGAAAAGGTATTTGAAATCAATGTTTACAATCACAGTAATATTGGATGTTTGCAATTTGAATCCTATTATCTACATTAATGGAATCACACAACACATGCTCTTGACTTGAGAATTGAAACATGTTGAGTGTTCACATTCACAAAATATAGCAATAAATACACGGAAATAGAATCACACAAAACATGCCCTTGACTTGAGAACTCAATTAATAAAAAAAATTTAGACATGCTGAGAGTTCACATTCAGGATGAGAACAGTTTGCGACACCAAGTGGGTCCCGGGGATGCGATTTGCAGTAGAGTTCTTCATAATTATAATTTCGTTAATAAGTATTTCATGCATTATGAGTATTTTTTTGCTTAATTATAATTTAAAAATGAAATTATAAAAATATTATTATCATAAGAAAAATGTAAGCGATTAATTTAAATGACTAAATAAAAATATAAGTAAATAAAATTTATGAGAAAACAAAAATTTGAAAAATTAAAAGAATTAATTTGAAAGTATAAATAATTGAAAATTAAGATAAAAGTAGAAAAGTTAATATAAAAATTTAAACTAATTAAAGTTGAGATTAAACGGAGAATAAATAATTTTTTAATGTAAAATAAAAATAATCAATCATTTTAGAGTTAAAAAATATAAAAATAAGGCTAAATAATTGGGAGAACACTTTTTTTTTTTATATAATTAAAAAATATTTTTTCAATTTTTTAACCTTATTTATGTTTTTTAAATCTAAAATGATTAATTATTTTTTGTTAGAAGGGTAAATAAAACAATGTTGGGTTTGTACTTTGTACCAATATTGGGCTTGAATGATGGTTAATTCTGAAATGGACTTGTTAACACCGAGACATCATGGTGCAGGTGATAAAGCTAACGAGCTATTATAGGTCGAGCAAACTTTTTAATGGTATATTATAATATTATAATCCTTCAAAGAAATTGATAGAAGTATTAGAAATTATAAAATTTGTTACATCAATCTTAAAGGAAAAATGACTAATTTTTAAATACTTTAATCCTACTTATTTTCCAAGTTGGGATGGGATGTGCATGTGTATTTCCCAAAAGAAATACACATATTCTCTAAGTTAGATGTGCACACGTGCGTCTTAAAAGAAAATGCATATTAGTTAAATATATTAATCCTACTTGTTCTTCAAGATGGGGATGTGTATATATTTGTGTGTGCAAGTTGGAACATGTCCCTCCGTGTGTCTAAATGAATGGGAAAGTGTTTAACTTAACTCACTATTGTCCTATGTGCAAATCTTGAAAAAACAAAAATTAGAGAGTTCAGTTACTCATTATTTAGGTTAATTAAAGCGAATAATTGACTTCATTCATTAAGATGCATACTTGACAAAAATCCAATGTTAGTAACTTTTCAAAAATGAATCACCACTACACACTGATCTAATAGACCCACTTCATTGTTTAGCTAGAATAGTAGTCTACACCTAATAATTAATAACACTTTCAGTTTTTGTGTAAACTTTCGTGTGCTTGGGTTGAACAATAACAGCAGAGGTGAATTCAAGACACCACAAGGAGATTTGAAAACATCAAAACGGCCAAGTCCTATTAACAAAACATATATAGCATTACCCACACTTTTTTTCTCTTTTCTTTATCTTAAGCTAGGCTAGAAATTTGAGAAATGAATGGAGCATTAAAGTAGTATTGATACTTAAATATAAACAAAGTTTAAATATATTAATTGAAAAAGTTAAAAGTAAATAATCACTTTCATCTTTAAAAATGTTAAGGGGTGACAATTTAATCATTGAAAGAATAAAAATTTCAATTAAATTTCTAAAAATATAAAAAAAATAAGATAATTACATTTTGTTTTACAACTTAAATAAATCATTTTATCATTAATTTATAAAGTTTAAGAACTAATTCTACAATTTATAATTTTTAAGAACTAATTTGAAATTAAGTTATAAAATTCATATATCAATTTAATATTAAGTTACGATAAGACATAATTGTCATATTTTTTACACATTTAGGACTAAATCAAAATCTCTTTTGTTCTTTCAGGAACTAAATTATCATTATATTACACTTTTAAAGATAAAAATAATTATTTATTTAAAAATTAATTAATATCATTTAATTATATCAATCTCATTTAAAAATCAATTTTTTTCTTTTTCTAAACTACCATTCTTTAAAATTTCATATTAAAAATAAAAAAGAATCATAAAAAATAAAACCTCAATTATATAAGTATTTTAAAAATATTCTCATTAAATAAGATAAAATTAGTTAAAGTTTATATATATTTGAGACTGACATACAACAATTTTTTTTTTTATATTTGATACTAAAAGGAGTATAATATTTTATAGACTAAATATAATAATAATAATAATTTTTATTTATATTCTAATTTTTATATTTTTTTCCTTTGACTTTTTTCATGTTTTCTCTTGGTTATTATTTTTCTTTTGAATTATTATGCTTTAGCCTTATGATATTTTTGTTTATTACTGTCTTTATTCTTTTTCTTAAGAGTACTTTAAATTTTTTATGCAGAAAACAATAAATGTAATAAAGTTTTTATTTTTTAAAATAATTTTGAAGTTTCTTTTTATATTTTTATTCATTTTTATTCCACAATGCACGCACACCAGTAATAGATGTGTAAATTAATTCAAAATTAGGTAACATGTAAGGATACAGTTGATAAAATAATAATTAATGTTGTCTTGAATTTTGAAAATAATAAATAAATAAATAAAATATAAAAAAAGTAATAAGGAATATTGAGGTACTCTTGTTTACTTATATGAGTAATTCAAAATAGGAGTGATCAATAAACTAACATCGAATATGACATAATTGTGTTATAAAGTTGGTTTATATTAAGTTTTTAGGTTAAGCAGTTAAAGAATAAGCCTAAATTGATTTGTAGTTGTTGGATACATATTGATTTTCATAACCATCGATATTTGAATTGACCAAAGACATGTAATAAACACATCAATACAGTGAAACCCATAGACAACAACTTTCAATTGTTTGCGCACAACTCAGAAAGATAGCTTGTTGTAGGCTTTTTTAGACACATCACTTAAAAAGAAACATCTACTTTTGTACTTCTACTATTTTTTATTATCTAATCAATTTCCCACTCTCGATGCCTTAAAACTTACAACAACTTTCATTTCTCACTTCCAACTTTCATATTGAGATTTAGAGATGGTGGAGAGACATAGGGAAGGTGTGTGGGGTAGAAAGTTGTCTAAGGGAGAATTGGTTTAATAAAAGTGTAAAAATGGTGGTTTCAAATGGAAGGTTGATAAAGTTTTGGCTAGATGTGTAGGTGAGAGGGCAAATTTTGGACATTAAATTCAAAAGGTTTATCAAATTTCAAAAGACAAAATTACATGTGAGGGGAGTTGACGAATGAAGTAAGAGTTAAAGATGGAAATTAAAATAAAGGAGGTTTTGTTTGAATGGGAAAATCAATGTTGGATAATTTTCTCAATATGATTAACTTAATTAGTTTATGTAGGAAGTCTACTGAATTGGAATTTAAAAATATTGTTTTTTGTATGAAAAGATATTGTAAATTTTAAAAAATTATATAGAAATATTATGATTTATCATATTTTTTAAAAGATTTTTATAATTAAGATTTGTAATTTAAATTTTAATGAATTCATATAGTAAGAATTTAAAAAATTTAAAATAATTTTATAAATTTATAAGATTTGACAGGATTTCTTAGATATCTAAAGAACACTAAAATTTATAAGAGTAAATGAAAAAAATGATAAGGTATGATAATATTTAAATAAGTAAAGTCAAACTAGTATAATTTTTTTAATCTATTAATAGTTAATTTATTCTAACTTCATGTCTTCATATACTAATCATTTATATATTAATATCTTCTCGTTCTTACACTTAAATATAAATAATAAATTTAAAATTATGGTATTTATTATTAGTTTAATTAAAAATTCATAAAAATAACATTATTTATAAAGAAAGTTTTGAATGTGTATATCGTCTTTAATGAAAAAACAAAGGTACGTGTGATTGGAGAAATAAAAGTTTGGCAATTGACCAAAAAAATCAAGAAAGAAAGTTTAGAAAATTCTAGAAGGTTTAGGTGAAATTGTTTAATGAGTGTGATATTTATATATCATACTACAAGAAATTCATCAAAATTCATCTTAGAAAATAATGAGTGTTGTATTTATATTTGTATACTTTTGAATACTAGAAGATTTTTATAACTTGTAAAAAATTTAATTGAATACCATTGGATTTTGTCGCCTTGCTTAAAAAATTATGATAATCTTAATTAAATATCACAATATTTATTTATGTCATTTAAAAACTTGATTGAATACCACAACTTTTTTTTTTTATATAAAAACTTTTAAAATCCTAACCCAATATATCCTCTTAATAAAAGGTTAGGTACACTTTTAAATATGATTATTTGAACCTATAAGTACATATTTGGTAGAGTTAGGTTTTATTTTTATTTTTTACTTCAAGATGCTTCAATAATGATGGATAAATCATTTTTTTAAAAACTTTTGGGTGAAAACAAGTCCCTTAAAGGATACAACTTGCATTTGCAAGGTACTTCTAGATAGTATTCAAACAATATATATGATCTTAAAGTTAAGAGAAATGCTTAATAATGATAATAATCTTTATTGTCCCCTTAATAACTATGAAAAGGTTGCCAACTCAATTATTAGGTATGGTTTAAATGTATATTGGATAATTTCACTTATGTCAATTAGTTTTAAAAAGAAATCTAAGATGTTATCGTAACTTGTAGTCAATCTTTATGTATTGCTTATTTTGGTAAAGAAATTTAAAGGATAAGGTGTTGGAGGATCTCGCATCACCTCCCTTAATTTCCAAGGTGTGATTTAAGTATTTGTTGGACAAGTTCACATAATTTGATTTATTTTTAAGATGAAATCAAACAACAACATTAAGGAATCAACAACTCACTTATTCTTCTCCTACAAATCAACATACTTTGCATAGATAAAATGTTATGACTAGTTGAGTTTTCCTATAGTCTTGCATGCATAATGCAAAAAACATTTTATTAATTAACAAGTTGGATTCATAAAATAAAGAAGATTTGGTTAGTCATTTGGTTTTTAGTTGTTTAGTCTCTCCTTATATAAGATTGAAATTATTTTCAATAATGTAATTCTTGATTGTGATTTGTTATAGAAAGAATTTATTTCAAATTGGGTAATGCAAGCCCAACTCATAGAGTTCATTTGTCTTGATGCAAAATACAATATTAGCTCAATGGCTCATGAGAGTAATTGGGTCAAAGCCTTTGAAGTAGAATAATTGACTTATGAGAGTAACTGTAGGTGAAACAACAATAAGGAAAAATAAATGCACCTTGAAAGAGAGAGTCATACCGTAATTATGAGTAATCAAGCAAGTAAATATTACCCAATAAGGGTCTTAGGTTTGCATAACCTACCTTAGCCAACTTAAAAATATCCTTATAAATTAAACAATTATCATCAATAGTATTAGGTACTTATTTATGATAATTACTATATTTTGCTAAAATTTTCACTTGAACATCAAAGTACCTATAAAAGATATTAATATCATATTTATAGGTATCCCAACCACTTAATAGTAGTTATGTCATGGCTAAAAAGAAGATGACCACAATAAGAGTACCTCAAATTTTTTTTAAAGGTAATATTAGATAACTAAAATAAGTTTAAGATAAACAAAATTAGACCTCGATTATGGATAAAAGTTAGAACAATTGGGTTTTGTTTTTCTTTTACATAGTGTTTGGTTAGAGGAGAGGGGAAAAGATAAATTGTTTAAAATTTGTTTTTTTACTGACAAATGTTAATTGTTAGCTTGTTAGTTTTTTTTAAAAACTTGTTGTTTGGTTCAATTTTTAAGATGGGAAGGGAATGAAGGAAAGTAATATTCTTTCTCATCTAATTTTTGTTTTCCTTCAATATTGGAAGATTTAGAGGGAAGGAAAATAAAATTTAAAACATTTCAACTATAATGACTAAAATGTTCCTATTTAGATTTTGAAATTAAAGATTTTAAAGATATAAAAGTGACTTAAATATGTTTTTCATTTTTATAAAATAATTTATTTTGATTTTATTATGTAAATTATTATTTTTTATTTTAGTAAATACTATCTATCGTTAGTCTAATTATGTTGAGTGATGATGTGACAGACAATTTATAAGAAAATCTAACTAAAATAATTGTCCAATAACATTAGAAAAATGTATATCATGTATTAAAAGTTAACCTTATTATTTCTAGTTGATTTTTTCTATTGTTGATGGACATTTTTGGTTAAATTTTTCTATAAATTATTTATCACGTATCATATATTAAAAGTTAATCTTATTATTTTTTATCAGATTTTTTGTTGTAGTTGGACAATTTTTTTTATTAATTTTTTTACAAAATGTTTCTTATATCATCACTTAACAAAAACAAACTAATGATAGGTAATAAAATCAAACATAAAAAATATGAAATACTAAAATAAAAAATCAATAATTTAAATAATTAAATCAAAATAAATTATTTTATAAATATAAAAAATATATTTAGTTTATAAAAATAGATTAATTTTTAAAACTCGTCTCTTCTCTTATGAACCAAAAGATGACCATCTCCTCTCTTTTTTTTTTTTTTATTAAAATCTCTTCTCTCCCTTAAACTATCTTCTCTTTCCTACTCACCTTTAAACCCTTAATTTATGGTTATTTAATCCTAGTGTATGTTTTCTGTATAAAAGCTTGGTCTAGGACAAATTAATTTGAGAGAGTTAATATACCTCTTGTACGTCTCTTATCAATATCTTTTATCTGATAAGAAACGTATAAATTTGACTAAAAACATATCTTACTCTTAATTTTTCTCTCATTTAGATAGAACGTAAGTTGGACTAAAGCTTTTAAATTGGCAGTTTTTGTCCTACAGAATGTTTAAACACTGTTGCTAGGTAAATATGCACTTATTCACCAAATAAAAAGGTGTAATATGTACTTTTCATCTGGTCTTGCCGAAGGATTATGTATTATTAAGGGTTGTTGTATTTTTTATATTCTTATTTAGTATATTTTTGCTTAAAAAATGCAACGTTAGACTAGATGGGGATCTTAATGACTATTCAAATATTAATTAAAGGGGTAATATTATGTCTGTATTCAGATATGTTTACTTATTTATTGTAGTTTACGTTAAATTTCAATCTCTCCTTTGCTCAATATTAGTTTTAAAGAAGCTCGTTTCTTTCCCATTCCTTTGGATCAGTTTAACCAAAAAGCCTAATCAAGCTATAGCGGTTTATGGTTCCATTTCAAGAAATAATAAGGGAGAGAAATTAAAGATTGTGGTGAACGTATTACTACTGGATAAATCCGAAAGAGGACGTCTTTATCTAATTTAATAATATCACTGCAGAAAAGGAATATAAGGTTGCTTTATATAATTAAAGAGAGCAACACAAATGGAAATGAGGGCAGTGTATAGCCAATCTCTTTAGACGAGAAAATTCCAAATGGTTGAATTGATATTCCAAATAGAACAGCGACTTCAAGAAATCAGTACATTAAGTGCCATTAATATTTAACCATGAAGACTAAAATGATAAAATAAATTATAATTATATAGACTAAAAAATATATTTTAAACTAA
>JAMLFT010005225.1:0-17948 GCA_026544285.1 Pachyrhizus erosus | reverse complement strand
AATAAAAAAATATTATTTATTTATTTTTATAAAATAAAAACATCTCATATGTTGACAAAAGATTCAACATATAATACTTTTTTAAAATAAAATAAATCAAAAATTGTTTTAAATCTTATTTAATAATAAATTAAATTTGATTATTTTAACATTAAAATTTAAATATAAAAATATAATTAAAAAGAGAAAAAATAATACTTATAATAGTGTTATATAATTTGGATTAGATAGTTTTACTATTGATACTTCATAATATAGTTGTCACATATTAAAACTACATAGTTTCTAGAAATTATAAGTTATTACATATAAGATACGTGCATAAGTAAAATAATTATCAACCTTGAAATTCATGGATAAATATTAAATGAATCAAGTTCAATTAATTATTTTTAACTTTCAACACAACACTCTAAAATTTTAAAGAAAATTATAAATTTTGAGTCATATAACTATATAAAAAAGAGTCAAAATTAAAAATTAATGATTACATAATTACTTAAAAATTATATATATTCATTATTTAAATTTAACAAATGAAATATGATTTTGTGGTCAAAATTTATAATTTTTACAATAACAAGAGTTTTTAATTAATACACTTCTACTTGATTCACTACAATAATAAGAGTTTTTACTTGATAAAAATGATATTTTTTCAAATAGTATGGTAAAAAAAATGTTTTTTTTAATAATTTTAAAAATATATTTGAGTTTAAATTATAATTATTTAATATTTAAATAGTAAAAATTGAGAAAGAAATATAGAATATAAATACTAAACCAGCGAGCCTGTTTGGGGTAAATTTTCAATTTTAAATTTTTAAAATCAAAACCAATTTTTATATTCATTTTCTTCTAGTTTAAAATTTTTTTTGTCAAACTTATATTTTTTTTTATAGAAAGTTCACTAAAAAAGTTATGAAGCTTTTTTACATGAAATTGTGATGAGGGGATATGAAGTTACATTAAAATTAAAAAAAAAAAAAAATTTATGATTTTTTTTTTTTGGTTAAGCATGAAATTGAACATGATAAAATAAGGTTAAAAAACTTTTAAATTTATTTGTGTTGAAATTTAAAAATCCAAGTCTTTAAATTTATTAGGTAAGTTTGAATTGGGTTGGTTACAAGTTCAAAGTAATTTGTGGACTATAACAAGTTATGTAAAAAAATTACATTTAATTTTAGTTTATAAATTGAGAGTCAATCTTGATTTATACAAGTTTTTTAAGACAAACTTAAATTTAATCACGATCAAGTTAGATTGAAAATATCACAATTTGATTTATGGTCAAATTTTAAAGTTTAAATTATATTTTTCATTAAGAGAGTTTAGGTTAGATTGATCATAAATTTAATTTAGATTCTGAACTATAATAGTTTGAGTCAAAAAATTAATTTCAACTAGACTTATAAATAAAACCTAAGCTTAATAAAAACATATGTTAGATTAAAAGAGTCCAAATATAATTTGTGTTTAGAATTTAAAATCTCAATCCAACATTTTATTGAGTATGTTAAAGTTAATATGATTGAAGACATATTAATAGGTCAATCCAAATAAATCATATTAGGTTAAGAAGTTTCAAATTTAATTTATGTCAATTTTGTACACTTTGTTTCACTTAAATTTTATGGAAAGATACATAATCAAACAATTTGATTGACATTAGAAGCCAACCTTATATACTTACATTTTTTTTTATACAATACTAAATTAATAGATTTAACCAAAAAATTAATTTTTTTTATAAATATATAAAATTTGTAAAATCTCATTCAACTTTCATCAAATATTAAACTATTTAATAACTTTCAATATATTATCCTAAAGTCTTTTATTGAATTGAATGTTTATTTTCATATATATCACATCTAAAAAAAATACAATAATTCAAAATATTATAATACTTCATCTATATATATCAAAATTGATATAATATATATTTTTTAAAATTTTGTATACAAATATAAATAATTCGATTATCGTCTTGTTGTAATTTATTTTTATAAAATTTAATACAAATGATCAATAATTAAATCAACATTATATAAAATCATTAATAACATGATAATTTGTATAAATTACACAGAAATAATTTAATCCTCTATTATTAATAATACTATTATTTTTGGGTTATTGAAAAGTTTGTATGAATATACAAATGATTGTAGATTTACGTTCTCAAGACAATGAAATAAGGCAGACAATGATCATGAATTAACGAGTTAGAGTATTTATATAATAAGTAAAAATATAAAATTATTTTCCATATTTTGATTAATTATATTAAAAAACCATAAATATATATGATCAATATTTCAATGACATAAAAGCGACATTAAACCAATTCTGGCGTTTGAGAAATGCCACGACAACCTTTCAACATTAAAAGGTGATGTAAGGGTGAAACAAAGATTCTCAAACGATTTCATTTCGACAAATCTGCAACAATTGTTTTTAGATATAAATTAGACTTATTTAACATCACGTCATTGTGTGTGGATAAATTGATCGCTTTAATTTACTATTGTCGTTAAAACAATTTCTGACTGAGAAAAAGAAAAAAGGAATATGTAATGAAAAACATAGTACACAAGAAAACTTAGTTTATTTGTTCATTTTTTTAAGAATATGTCAGTTTCTTTACTTTGGACCATGACTCTTTTTGCATATGATTGGTGGTTTGTTTCTTGAGAATAACTTCTCTATTTTATATTGATTCTGAGAATGAAATCATTTCTTTTTGTTGTCTCTCTTTCTCTCTCTCTCTCTTTCAAAATTTACAATCTAAGCAACATATATCGGTGGCATGGAGGAAATCCGCATTTTTTTTGTCCATACACCATGCATTAGCTTCACGTCCAAGCCATTGCCGTATGTGTATGCAGCATCTTCTTCCCTAAAAGTAATTGAGCATTCTTTTGGTTACAGCTTTAATTTGAGATTCCATTCTATATACTCATCATTTTTAATTGAGTTACTTTCCTCTCATTAACTCCCCGAATTCCGATCATATGTCTTGCGTTCAAGTATTTGACCACATACCTGCTCCGTTTTTCTAACTTTCTACTTTCTAGAGGCTTTGTTCATTAGCTTAGCAGAAATTTCTGTAGATTTGACCACTATTTATAATTGAAAAACTACAAGGATGGTCCCAACCTATTTGGAATTAATGCCGGGACAAATCATGGACTCGTAAAAAAAAAATTATTATCAATAAATTTAAGGAAGTCACCTAGATAACAAATTCATGATTACAAAGGTGCGATTAATTAAAAATTGCTAATCCTATTAGTCTAATACATATAGGTCAGGTTATTCTTAAATTGACCAATTGAACTCGTACATAAGACGGTCAAGTTGTATATATACAAATATAAAAATCGAAAGTTTATGACTATTATAAAAATAATTCAATTAGAATGTTTAGTGTTATGAAAAAAGTTATATTATCATTTAATTACATATTTTTATGTACTAAACTTGTTGATATTATCATCTAATTACATATTTTCAGGCAAGGTAGTGTATTTATTTCACTATCTCACACTCAGAGGCCCGGTAAGCTTGAGACTATACAATGTAGCATCATCCCGAAAAGCTATATGTAATGAGATTGAGAAGATTGAAAGGATTTTTTATTTGAGGATCTTATGGTGATAATAGGACGTGGCACACAATTGCTTGGGATTTTTTGGTTGCAGAAAACCCAGAGTTTAATGGGTTTTCGTAATCTTCATATGTTCAACAAAGTAAGCATCAGTGATGAAACTAGAATGAAGTTATTTCCAAACACCTGAGCACGTTGAACTACTTCACTGTGCATTATTTGTTTCGGTATATTATAAGTAATAAAAGAAAATAAATGGCGTCACAAAAGGTTAAATTTTTATCACCGTCATCATTATATATTAAGCGCCAAAGACTTAATGATGTTATGTTGATTACAAGTTATTAATTATTACCACCATAGTTTTACATGAGAGTATTCATGGTTTGATTAATTTAATCTTAATTAAAAGTTAAAAAATCCAAATTAAGCTGACCTTTTTTTTTTATCTTGACAATCAATTAATTTGTTTCCGTTAATCATTACTGAATTAAGCCAACTTAAATCCAAATTAAACTAGGTTTAAAAAATAAAACTTAATAGTTTTGAATGGGAAATTGATTGCTTATAGTATGTTCCACAAATAATTTTAGTTTTTTTAGTTTTTTTACTGACTAAAAACTTAGGAGTGTGAAATTATTTAAAAAATAGTTTTTAAAATAAAAATAGAAATGGAATCAAACAAAAAAGAGTACTTTGAATCTATGAAGATTATGGTCAAATGAAAAAAAAAAAAAAAGTACTCAATCCGCTATCGACGTAAGTTAAAGACATTGTAGATAAAAATCCAGAATAAATTTAATTTCGAAAATAAAAACAAAAAGTTCAAACATAACTAATCAATTTTTACCCAGAAAAAAGAAGAAGAAAATGTAATAAATTTGATTCAGTTATGAATATCATTAATTTTACAAGTATGCAGTTGATTTGATACTGTAAAAGGACAAGGAGTTTGACAAATTGAGAAGAGTATTGCGTAGAGGGAAAAATTTAAGAAATTGGTTGGCTAAAAAAGCCATCGGAACTACCACTTCACCATCCTATTTTATTCCACATAGAATGATGCCACGTGGCATATGCACAATTCATGTGCCACTTGTATGGTGCCTACCTCGACCTAATATCCTCCATAGCCCACACAGTCCACACTATACCATTCGTTTGTCCATTTTTTTATTTTTATTTATTTTCCTTTCCCAAAATGAATACCCCAAATTCCAAGTTCACCTAATCGCTTTTGGACGGTACTATTCTCCCATAAAAATCCCCATGATACGCACCCGTCATCCTATAATAGGATAGCTAACTTTAGGTCGGTTGAGAAAATATTTTATTTTATTAACATTTCTAAAAATGTTGTTCTATGTTTCTTTAATTAGTTTATATAATATATGATGGCTTCATCAATATATTTTTACTATTTTATTATAATTTTTTTGAACAGATAAAAAATATGTAATATTTTTATTTTCTGCAACAGTAATGGATACATTTTTCAAACCAAACATATTTTAGATTTTCTAAAAGAAAAAAAATACATATTTTTTTGTAGACTTATTTCTAAAACACTAATGATTTAGTAACCTAGAGTTTACGTAGTCTGTATAAAATCATAAATTTGAATGAATTACGTAGAAAATATTAGAGAAATAGTGTTACTAACATTCTTCTTTTAATTATTAATAAATTATAATGAATCACGTAAAAAAGAACAGGTTTGGAAAAGATGCTTGTTTTGTTGATATTGTTTTAAATTTGAAGAAAAAGTTAGTGGGATTTAAGAAGATTTTTGTATTTCCTTTGGCTGGCCTCGTCACCGATTAAGAGCCACACTCTTCTTATGGTCTGTCTAATTTCACAATCAACAGTCTTGACAATTATTCTATTGGTTAAACTTATGGCTGTGATCAGGCAATACTAAATATTCATTACTGTTATCTATTATCCTAAGCCATATTTTAAGGAGTTTGCTTAGCCCAAAAAGATTTTGATGGTCAATAAAGCTAAAGTGTGATCCACAAGGCTATAATATAGACTTCATCTGAAACACTTAATTGCAACTTAGGCTTGATGTCAGGTTCCATCACATATGTGGTCACCCCACAAAACCTCAGGAGGTTAGGACTAAAAATATCTAGGGACAAGCACAAGCTCTTTTTAATAGACATTTTACTATTGGCAAAACTTATATAAATTTTATTAAATTATGTGAATATTAATTCCTACTTAACTAGTCTTATTAATTATTTTATAAATTTTATGACAGTTTCACTTAGTGATAATGAATGTATAGAGAGTAATATGTTAAAAGTAAAATATAACATTCTTCGTATAAATATATTTATTAATTATTTAACTAGTTTTTTGATGCACGTATCTCTATAAGAAAGGGATTGCTTATTTTGAAAAAGATGGTGATTGTCTCAATTTTTATAAGTGGAAGTTGAGCCAAACACGAATCCACAAAAGTTATAAAGTAAAAATAAAAACTCAAGTTTCTAATTGAAAATTATTAAGAGAAAAAATTAATAAACTAATTTTAGAAGTTTTTTTCTTTCCCTAGTCTTAGCATCAAGACTCGCTAACTCACCATTCAAAAGATTTTGTCTTAAATGTAACTTTTAATTGCGCTAAAAAATTATAATTTTCAAAGTTTTTGTTTTAATTTTAACTTAAATTAAAGTAACTTTTAAGATTACAAAAAAAGTTAAATCAAATACTGTCCAAGTCTTTCACACTTACTTTATTTAACATTTTATAAAATGTAAATTTAATAAATATAACTAATGAATCGTATGATATTATCTCTACTAGATTTTTATGCGCGAAACACGAAATAAATAAAGAGTTAAAATATTTTATTTGAATCTTAATTTTAATTTAACTGTAAAAATTAGTATAAACATATGTAAAAGAATATGTTATAATTTCATTTTAAATGTATTTACTTTTATTTAATTAAACTAAACAATTGAACAATATTTATTATTTTTTTTTTTAAATATGCAAAATCATGATAGAATTAATACGGCAAGTGTGTTATTTAACCTGTGCATAAATATACATAAAAAATCAATTTTTTTATTTAATATTATTATTTATTCAATATTATTATCTAAAATAAACACAAACAATTATAAAATAATATGACAAATTTTATTTGTATTTTATTTTTTATTTATAACTAACATCATGATTTTAGTCTTTATTCAATGAAAAAAAACTATCAAACAACCTTTATTAAAAATACATTTAAAATATATAAAATCATAATATAATTAATATATCAAATGTTATATTTAATTTGTGTTATCCACTTGATGTGATTTGTCAAATTTAAAAATAGATACAAAAAATTATCAAGAAGTATAATAAATTTTACTTGAGTTTTATTTTTTTTATCCAATAAATATCATAATTTTATCTTGGGTATTATTTTTTTATTTAATAAAAATAGATAATTAAGTAACATTTATTAAAAATATGTTTAGAATATGTAAGACAATAATATGATTAATACATAATGAAATTGAAACGTAATATTTAATCTATGTTATTGACTAAATAATTTTTAAAAATGTATTTTCTAACATAATAACTAGCATAATTAAAAATTTAAAAATCATACTTTTTAAAAATGTATTCCCTAACATGATAATATTGAGTTAATAAATTAGTGTGTTTTTTTGTGCTTTTTTATAAACATATTAAAAGCTACACAATTTAATTTTTTTATATATTAAATAAACCAACCATCATATGAATAATATTTAATATTTTTTAAAATTATTACAATTTATGACTTAATTTTTTTACCTGCACAGTTTACCTTTTTTACTATGATATATCAAATAAAAAATTTATTTTAATTTATATTTTAAACAAATACAATCATTATCACGTAAATGTGTATGATTGAGGTAAAATTAAGTTAATCAAATATATTAAAGTATATGTCAACAAAAAATTGATAGACTTCATATAATTCCGTATTGCAATTTTAAAAATTTTAAAATGATAATGATCAAAACCTTTTTTTTAACAAAAAATTAAATTCTCATCATATATTAAAATATCATATTCACACTAAAAAATCATAATAAAAATTGTTTCAATCAGATTTTAAAATGAAAACAACATAATAATATACTCTAGAGACTCGTTTAAATTAACATGAAAAATAATTATTTTGTTTTTTTTAAATCATTTGTAGCACATAAATGAATTCATCATATGAGAACAACTTCTCCAACACTTTTTTCTAATGAACTGTGTATATGAAAATTTGACATTCATCATCAACAACATACACAAAAAGTAATCTTTAAATAATCCTTATTTAAAGACAAATTTTGTAATAAAAATTTTTAAAATAAGATTTTCATAAATCATAAAATTAAAAGAAAAAATTATACAAATTTAAGAGTCACGTGTAAATAGAACTTTCTAATAGTTTTTTTTTTGGTAGTTGTTATCTGTAAAATGCACAATATATATTAAAAATTGAAACCTTAATTTTTAACAAAAATGACTTTTTGATGAGGAAAATAATTAAGGAATTTTATTTATTTAAATAGAAGAACTAAATGTTATATTGAATTTTCAAATACTATGACTATTAGATTTTTTAAAATTATTTACATAGATTAAAAAAATTTCACCAAATCGTCGATGTATGTAATCATATGTGACAAATTTTAAAACAAAATCAATGAAAAATTAATTATGATACAGTTAAATAAATATTAAGATTTCAGAATAAAACAAATATATTATATAAAATATAATGATTAAATTACTAATTTATCGTTAAAACAAAAAGAAACAAGGAAATAATAAAACAAACATAAACTGACTTATTTTTATATATATTAAAATTAAGATGATAATGTATACTAAATTTCAAATGAATGTATGTAAATTTATAATAAATGTTTACTTATATTTTTTTTAAAAATATATTAAAATAAAGTTGCTTGAGGCATAATAACTACATAAAATTATATAAAATTTTATAGACTTACTTATTTAATAAAAACTTTCAATCCAAAAGGCAATTAAATTGATAATATTCAATATCCATACAAAAGTTATTTAATAAAGCAAGTTAAACAACCCTGTACACACATAGATAGAGTCAATGAATAATAGGTATTAAATTTTGATGATATATACCAAATTTTAAATGAATTTAATATTCGTAAGCACGTAAGTTTATAACTAATATTCACTTTTATATATATTATATAAATCGATCATAGTATTATTGCTATTGTAGTTATATTTATTATTGCCACTAGCTTATTGTTATTATTTATTTTCCTTTCATATGTAAATCTTGGTTACTGAATCCTTAGTTTACTTTTATTTAACAATGTCTTTTATATGTCTGCAATGTCCACATTTTCTGAAAAATATATAAATGTAAATTAGGAGATTTAAAACAGTGAGAGTATAGTTGAAAAGTTTTACTTAATTTAAACCAATCTTATCCATTATATCACACACTTGAGTAGTGTTAATCTCCTCCCACCTGGCTCACCTAGATGGCCCCACAGTTTTATTATAATTTGTCTTATATAGTTAAATCAACAGAAGCCCCCTTAATTGATATTTGGATTTTGGACCAATCACACGTAAACCAAAACTTATTTTATTGACAGACTTCATTTTTATTATTATTTTTATTTTTTTGCCTGGACTCAGCAAATTATGTGTGAATGGATGTGGACATCATTTATTTATTTTCCTTCTTCCAGTTTCAGTTTGGAAGAGTGGAATTTAAGTATTTGCGTTAAAAAAGAGTTTTAATTAGTTTTTGAACATGTAGTATGCTCTACCATTCGGCCATTATTTACATAAGTATGCTCTACCAACTTCTCTTTTTATTTCTCTCTTCCTTCCTGAATTTGGGCCCAACGAGCCCAACACCTGGTGGAGCCCAAAACCAGTGTAGACGTCTTTGAATATAACCGGTAGAGAGGATATCATCGTCTTATTTGTTATGGTCTAAATATTAAAGTTGAATTTCTGATCAAATCTCCATTTCTCCCAAAGATTTCTCTCACCCTTGCATTAATCAATTTGATATAATTTTAATATTTCTTCTTTAAATAATAAATACCAAGTGCCAACATTTGGTGCCAGAACTGTTTTCCCATTTCTCTTCAGTGGTTTTTTTTGGTCTGAAAACATCACTTTTACATTTTAGGAGCAATCATTTGTGTCTTTCGCTGTGAACGATAAGCATCCGAATGTAACTTTCCCAGTATTTTAAGTACACTATGCCTTCCCAAGTTTAACTTAATTCCTAATTACATTATTTTTAGCGATCTTGTGGTAAAGCACGGTTTAACCTCCATTATAGATCATGATGTTAAAATAACTTACTGATTATAAAAATTAAATTTTATTTTATTATTAAATAATTTGTTTGTTATTAAAAATAAAATATATAATTAAATTAATCTAAAAAATTTATACTTAATATTTGAATACGAACCACAATTTTTTTATTGATCCACTTTTTTTTTTATTAAGAGAGAAAATATATATTCTTGTTTCTTTTTTTTCAACATTTTTATGAAAATAATTTTTCAAAGTGAATAGTCAATAGATATTTAAAGTAAAAAATAATAATATATTTATTACTAATTAAAATTATATCAATTAGAGTTAATAATAAAATATGTTCTTAATTTTTAATATACCATTTTCAATATTTTTTAAATAAATTAGAATAATATTAATAAAAGAAAAAAGTTTGAATAAGAAATTTTTATGCAATTTTTATAATAAAGTGAAGAAGTTTTAAATAAATTTATTAATCTTATTGATGATTAATCTTTGTGAGAGAACCTAGTTGATCATCTTTTAATAAAATCTCATCTCTTAATCGTGTTTTTTCTTATCTATAAAACTTAAATTTAAGACTTTACTTAATAAAACTAAATTTAATACTACTTAAACCAACAACTTATTAGTACATAAACTTCTACTTTAAACATACTTCATTATTATCTTTTCCATAATTCAATTTTGTTTACTTCAAAAGTAGTTAAAAGTAATAACAATTTATTAATTTTTAAAATAATAAATATAAAATTTATCATTTTAAATAATAAAGTCACTCTCAATATATTATTATTTTCGTTTTATATAAGATGACGTGAAAAATATTTATGAACTTTATTTTAATTAGTTGTAGAACTTAAAAATTGAATTTCTACGTGTTTGGAAAAATGTTAAGGACATAAAATGGCATGTCAATTGGTAAAAAGCATAAAAAATTAGAAGATGCTAAATTAAGTATATATTTAATTTTTTTTAATAAGTGATCTAAAAGTGTTTATAAGAAAATTAAAACAAGTTTTTAATATTTTTTTGTATTCAATATATTAAAAAGTAATTTTTTTAATTGTATATAGAGAAAGAAAGACTCGTCTGTGAATTAAGAAAATGATCTAATGAAGAGTATTTTAAATTAAAATTATTTAAACAGATTTTTTTCTTTGTTAACATTGTTAAAAAATTTATTTGTTAATGACATTATTAATTTATTAATAAATTTTAACTAGATGAATGATGAATGTTAGTGATAATTTTTTTTATACTCTTTCTATAATTGATGGAAATATATTGAAATTACTAATTTTAGTAAGATATATTTTTTATTTAATTATTTTTATTATAATTTAAAAATAAAATTTATTAAAATTGATAATTTTAAATAAATTTCAGTTAATGATAAAGAAAATATTAAAAAAATATCACTAATATTTTTCTTACATAAAAATGACAATAATATTCTCATATTGAAAAGTGCAATAGAAAAAAAATATTAAAATAGACCTAACAATAATAAGGCCGTGATTATTCATTGAAATTGGTATTAAGTTAGTACTATAGTATTATCATCATTTTTTTAATTTGCCTTTTAAGATTTTTACATAAAAATAAAGTAATATACTAAATTTTATTGATTATAATAAAATAATTATGGAGGTTTCTATTTTATACTTTTTTTATTTATGCTTTAGAATAAATGTAATGTAAAAGTAAAAGATATATTTGATAAAAAAAATAATTGATATTACTTTAAATTTTAAAAATGATGGATAAAAAAAATATTTTTTAAAAAATCTGTCAATTTAAAAGAAACGGAGAAATACAAAGAGAATAATTAAATGATCCGACTCCTGGGGTAGGTCGAGACGTTGAGGGATTGATATTTAATGAAGATATATTCATACCTTCTAATATTTAATGAAATTAGATTTTTTTTATATCACTAACACAAAAGAGTATGTTAAAAAGAAAATAATAAAAAGTTGTTAGTAGCTCATGTAAGTTTTTCTTTAATTGTTTTTTTTTTTTTTTAATTTAGAGACTCTTTTTGTGTCAAACCGAAATACTATAATTTTCTCACCTTATAATTTATCATAAAAAACAAATATGGACTCTTAAATAAAGTATTTTTTCAGATAAAAAATTGCAAATTACAAGAATTTAACGAACAAGTGCGAAATTCTAAAAAACAATGGTTGAAAAAACTAGATAATCTCAACTTTCACCGAAAGTTACTCCTAGGGCAATGCGATATTTTACTCAACGACTAAAAATTCACCTAGTGTGTAGAACTTCTATAAATTTTGTAAATTAAATGCAATGGACGTTTTCACATTGGTGTCACATTCTCACTTTCATTTGCAAAGCTTAAACAAATCCTATGTAAAAAGAATTCTCATGTATCATCTTATATTACTATCTTCATTTATTTTTATAAACTTCAATCCTTTTTTATAAAATTGAAATTAAGATATGATTTGATCTTTTTATAAAATTTATTCTATAATATTTTTTATATTAATTATTTTTTTCCATACAAATGTTTTTCACTAAAGTAAAAAAAATAAAATAAAATGTATTAACGTTGTATTAATAGTAAAGTAAAGAAAATTGCATTGTGCATGCAGGATATAGGTTGGTGAGAAGTGAGAGTGAGAGTGGTTCATTGTTTGGTGTAGGATACGTAGATGCAAGTGGCTAGCCTGGCTTTTGTGCTGAGTTTAACGTTGAATTAGAGGCGTACACGTGTTGGGTGATTGAGATGGACGCTCCCCTGCTGGAGAACGGCGAGGGGACGGCGTTGCTGGCGGCGGACGGCGACTACGTGGCGGTGAGGGAGTTGAATGAGGTGAAGAAGGTTTTCTGGATTGAAACGAAGAGAGTGTGGCAGATTGCGTTGCCCATCGTTTTCAACGTATGGTGCCAGTTCAGTGTGAACTCCTTCACTAGTATGTTCGCTGGACACCTCGGCAGCATTGAGCTCTCTGCTATCTCTCTCATCAACTCTGTCATTGGCACTTTTGCCTTCGGTTTCATGGTTATTTCTTTATTCTCTTTTTTCATTTTCTCTGTTTTTCTCCCTAAATGTTTTCTATTATTTTAAAAACAAAACTTATATGTAATTCTTTAAATATTGCTCTGATTATAATTATTCAAGTTTATTTCACTTCCATGATCAATTGTTTAGACCAAATTTGAGGTAAAACTCTAATTCTTATTAGATAATAACATCAAGAATTTAGGTCTATGCGTTGTTCTTATTTTAATCTTATGGATTTTGTTTGGTTCTAGCTAACTATTGAAGGTGGTTCCTTTGTTCGCACCGTCCCTAATTTAATTTTCGTTCATCTTATTTAGTTTTTGAATTTTAATGGTTTTAATTTTCTTTATAATATTTTAAGCAGGACAGAAGGGGGCTCTGGGCTGTGTATTTCTCAAAGGATATTGCGGGAAAATTTGCTTGGACAATACAAACCAACTGATTTGACTAGTCTAGAGTGAAGGGAGTGTAATTTAGAAGATATACAATAATAAACATTTATTATATATGTGTTTGATTTTATTACTGTTTTAAAATTTGTTATATTGTGTATTTAATTTTCTGATTAAAGATTGTAAGTGTGTTTTCTTGTCTGCCAAATTCAAAAGGGAAATTGTACTTGTTAACCGAACGTTGTTTTTTAAGAACAGAATCTAATGTTACTCTATAAAACCTGTAGCTTGGGATGGGGAGTGCAACTGAGACACTCTGTGGACAAGCTTTCGGAGCTGGGCAGGTTAATATGCTTGGTGTTTATATGCAACGCTCATGGGTGATTTTATCCGCGACCAGTCTTTTGCTCTTGCCAATTTACATTTTTGCTGCTCCAATTTTGAAGCTTCTTGGTCAACAGAAAGATATAGCTGATCTTGCTGGGAGTTTCTCTATTTTAGTAATTCCGCAATTTCTCTCACTTCCCTTCAATTTTCCTACGCAAAAGTTCCTTCAGGCTCAGAGTAAGGTCAACGTCATTGCATGGATTGGGTTCGTGGCTTTAATTCTGCACATTGGGATGCTTTGGCTCTTCATTTATGTGTTAGATTTTGGCTTAGCTGGTGCAGCTTTGGCATTTGATATCACGAGTTGGGGGATTACAGTGGCTCAACTTGTTTATGTTGTCATCTGGTGTAAGGATGGATGGAATGGATTGTCATGGTTGGCGTTTAAGGATATTTGGGCCTTTGTTAGGCTCTCTCTTGCATCAGCTGTAATGCTTTGCCTTGAAGTTTGGTATATGATGAGTGTCATAGTTCTTGCTGGCCAACTTGATAATGCAGTGATTGCTGTTGATTCCCTCTCTATATGGTAAAATCATACTTTCATTCCCATACACAAGCAAAAAAAGCTATGTAACCCTAGCTAATTGGAGTGGCATATGTATGCTGCACTTTGTATAGATATGGTTTAAATGAAATAAGAAATCTTAAATAAATTCTCTTGGGTAATTCTTTGTAACTAAGAGTTTGAGATTGTCAAGGGAACATGTCAAGTACATAATCAAGACAAAAAAATCTATCAATATCAAGTTAGATAAACTAGTGAGATTGCTTTCAGACGTCTCAGTGTTTGCCTCTGTCATTTTCCTAAAAGTATCTTCATGTTGACATCAGATTATATGTAAATTGAGAGAGTCAAATTAAGGTCAAAATTAAAACTAGGGAATATGTTAAAGGGAGTAGACTCAGGGAATAGACTCAGTTGCAATATCTCCTGAGTGATTTTGTTGGATGCATTGCATATACTTCAAATTCATAGAACATCGTAAGTCATTCATTCCTCCATCTGATCAGCAGTCTGTAGTTTGACATTTGTATTTCATTATTCGAATAATGGATGTATGATAACCTTTTCGCTAATACATTGGATGATGTTTTATAGCATGAATATCAATGGGTGGGAAGCTATGATCTTTATTGGAGTAAATGCAGCTGTCAGGTATGCAACCAAAATTACTGTCTTGCTGTAGTTTATCCCAATGTTTTTTAATGAATTCCAAGGTACCTAGATGCTAAGTTCCTTGTTCTGAGTCTGATTTTTGTTGTCTACTCTGGTAAATGTGTTGACAACTTCACATTGTTTGTATTGGATGGTTGCAATGCAGGTTTTTCTCTTATCCATGGAATGTGTGATTCATGTTTGTGTTTTTCTTATTTTCAGTGTCAGAGTTGCCAATGAACTTGGGCTTGGACATCCAAGAGCTGCCAAGTACTCTGTCTATGTGACAGTCTTTCAGTCACTTCTATTGGGAATCTTTTTCATGGCTGTGATTTTAGTGACTAGAAATTATTATGCCGTCATTTTTACAGACAGTGAGATTTTGCAAGAGGCCGCTGCAAAACTAGGATGCCTCCTTGCTGTGATAATGGTGCTAAACAGTGTTCAGCCAGTGATTTCAGGTATGGATTGATTCCCATTTTCGTTGTCTACTTTATGAAGGGTAACTGATCCTCCCCCTTATCTTATCCAATTTACAATTTTGAATCATTCTTTCAGGTGTTGCTGTTGGAGGTGGGTGGCAGGCCCTGGTGGCCTACATCAACATAGGTTGTTATTACTTATTTGGGCTTCCACTGGGGTTCCTTCTTGGTTATGTAGCAAATTTGGGGGTTGAGGTAATATTCCACTGCTCTATTTGTATTTCCATCAAAATCTCCTTTCATAAAATTCATTAATTTAGTGAAATCTGTTGACTATTATTACAAAATTGTTTGTTGTTGTACTATTATTTGCTGTTGAGTGAAAAATGTATATGTCTATGCTCATACCTGCTTAAATTTCTGTTTTTGATAATCGACATTGTCCAAGACTCATTAACTGTTTTATAAATAATAAATGGAATTGCTAAAAGAAAGTAGAAAGAGAGAAGAGATAATTCTCCCTAATGATTCTGAATTTTTTTCCCGTTTAGGGACTTTGGGGTGGTATGATATGTGGAATTGTTCTCCAGACCTTGCTGCTCTCGTTGATACTCTACAAAACCAATTGGAAGAAAGAGGTAGGCAATGCTTCTCATTCTCTCTGAAATTTTTGGAGGCATTGTATTTCTAGTACCACAGAAAAGTGATACTCTACTTCAGAATATTTTTTTTGCAATATTAGAGGGGGCAACTATTTAAATTTTTAGTGCAGCCGTTACTAATTTTATTGCAAACAAGAAAACCAAAAGCAAATTGCCAAACGGTGGAGGGTGTTCCCTGCTTTACATTTTATATTGATAAGTTTAGAAATACTAAGCTCCACAGTTACCTATTCTTTCTTATCCGTAGTCTTTCCCCTGTTTTATAATTTGCTTGAATGAATTCAGATATTGTAGTTGCTTATAGTCATTTAACTCTTCTCAATTGTAGGTGGAACAAACAACCAAACGCATGCGGATATGGGGTGGACAAAACATTAAAGTTGATAAGATAGTGGCTTCTACATAATCTTGTATATCTTCCACTTCCACTCGAGTCAAATTCTCAAAGTCTTTTGTTCTTTTATTTTTTTTAAAATTTTTTTTATGTGTTCTTAGTCCATTTTGCACTGTAATGTTGCTCTCTTTCAATTAGGAACAGAATATATAGTTGGGCTGTGGTGTCTGATCAGAATGAAGATAAAAAAACATGGTTATTTTTCCAATTTAGTTTTCATTTTTTAGTTATTGAACATCTCAATAAAAGATGAAAAACATCAATATTTTCTTTTACTCTTGCATAGAGATGAGTTAATATATCTCTATGCATGACTAGATTAGGAAATAAAAATTATTTATAGCATAAAACAGTGTCATACGAATTCTGGTATGCCAACTGTTTTGAATCTAATAAATAGTGTAACTTATTATCATTATTATTTACTATTATTATTATATATGCTTAATTTTAATAAATATGAGAAGTTAAAATTGTTTAACCTATTTCTAAAATTAAGGTTCAATAATTTTTTTAACGAATTATAAGTTTCCTAAGATTCAAACTGACGCGACAATTGATCTATGGTTGATCCATGTGTTTGGTGGCAGGTCAATATTCTTTAGAATAAAGCATTAATCCATGCGATATATAAATATTAAATTAAATTTTATGTTTAGAAACTTTATACTGATTTAATGAAAAAGCACACTTTATTTAGAACATTGTAATATAAATAATTTAATGAATGTGTAAAAAATGATCAACACACACTTTTTATTAACCTTCTAAACAACAAAACTATCATCTGATTTGAAGGAGGGCTCATAGTCCTAACACAAAGAAACCACATGACTGACATGAGTATACGAGAAAGCTACACCCAAAACATCCTGAAGAATAAAAGGAACACGACCAAGGAGGGATCAGAAACCACATGCAGGAACACTACACGATCCCCTTCTTGAGATTCATGTGAGAAACGCAGCTACAATATGAATGACTTGGGGCACATCCTCGTAAGACAGATAGCAGAGAGGTTCTAAGATTTTATTGATCCTATGTGAAATAATAAATAAAGTTTAGTTATATTTAAATATTTAAATAAAAATATATATTATATAAAATTATAGATATATAATTTTATTAAATAAATAATATATAATATATTATATAAAAAATAAACATGATAATGAAATTGGATGAAAACATATTTAATTCTTTCGGTCCTTCTTTTTATAGAAGGTGAAACATGTTCGAATTTAAAAAATATTGATTTATATTTTTAAAATTATATTTTTTGTTGAATTATCAAATTAGAATAAATTTATAAAAAATATCATATTTTTTTTATAATTTAAAATTATTTATATATTTTTAAAATATTAATTATATATTTATAATTTAATTTTTATATTTAATTTCTAAAAAATATTTTAACTTTATTATTATCATTTATTACTGAAGAAATTTTATTTTATATTAAAACTTATATATATATATATATATGTATATGTATATTTGTTGTTTATTAATATGTTGACTTTTAATT
>JAMLFT010005224.1:0-17948 GCA_026544285.1 Pachyrhizus erosus | reverse complement strand
ATAATAATCTAAATTTTAGAAATAAGAATTAGAATTTTATTAAATAAAAATAAATATATATGTATTAAAATAAATAGAATTAGAGAAATTAAATATTTTTAGTGGGAAAAATATAAGAACAGGAAGAGAAAAATAAGAAAGGATTTATGGAAATTTTAGAAAAAAAAATTAAACTAAAATAATAATTTTAAAATGTAAATAGAAAATGAAAGAAAAAGAAAAAAAAAGAGAAAAGAGGAAAGAGGCAAGACTGGGTCATACCAAGGATCCCTGGCTGGTAGCAAAATGCGCTACTAGCTGGGCTAGATACTCCAAAAGAAAATAAGACCCAGAAAAAAAAATACAAAAGCTATAAGAAAGGAATAAAATGAGAAAATAAAAAGTGAAATGAGAAAAAACATGGTGGGGAGGGATTCGAATAGCAAGACACAGAGGACGAAAGGAGTTAAAGGAGAGGAGAGTTGTCAATTAGATCGTTAGGCTCATCATTGAAAATTTATGAAAATAAAATATACTGAAGAATTTTCTCGAATCACTTACCACCATTGAAGTTGCTGAATTAGTTTCTTTAACCTTGAGCCTCCCTCATCCTATGATGCCCACCATACGTTTATACTCTATAAATTCGTCCAAATATGCTCGCCTATAACCTGCGAATTTAATCAACCTCGAATGGAGCTCTGTCGCACTATAAAAATGAAGTAATCATAGGCAACGGGGAATGGAAATGAAGAACACCAAAACTTGCATTCCATCCATCATTCAAACTATATTTACTTCATTCAGATGACCAATGAACTCAGTTCTAGTTCATTTGGTTCAGAAAAGGGAAACGTCGCTGAAGCTTTATTAGAATATTTAAAATCCTCGTTGGAAAAATATATTTAGTCAAATAGTGAAGGAATTAGCCAAATCGAAAATTAAAATTTTTTGGCCGCCATGGTTATCTGAGCTTGCAAACTCTTTGATTCCAATCATAATTTGAGTTCTAAAGCTTGTAGAGAGATGATACAGAAGGTAATTAACCATCTCAAATAAGTAATTGATTAGAATTAAGGTAGAATTGGATTCGGAGATAAAATTGAAATTTAGCCCAAAATTAATTATCTATTCAATAGAGATAATATATTCTCAAGCAATAGAGGAGACCTAGGAAGGAGAGAGAGAGTAGGGGAGATAGTTTGATTTATGGGGAGTAAGGAAATAGTGAGAAAGGGAAAGAGAGAGGAAGAAAGAGGAAGGAAGAAACAAAAGAGGAGGGAGAAAGAAGACAATAGGGGGTGAGGATAGTAAGAATAGGGTACAAATAGTAGAACAAGGGAGGTGAGAATAGTAAAACAGAGGGTGTAAATAGAAACTAATAATAATAATAATAATCAAAAATAGGATAAAATAAATAGATATATGTATGAAAGAGAAAAAAATTAAAAGAGAGAAAATAGAAAGAAATAAAAATAAAAGTTGTTGGAAAAGGACAATTTTACCCTTTTGTTGTTTTGATTATAAACACTGATATATTATCTAAAAATTTTGTGCAATTAATGATATTATTATTTCTATGTTGTACGATGATATTTTATGTATTTAATGTCTCTATTGATCGTAGAGAAGTCCTTATGCCTTATGAAATTGTCCTAAATAGACAATATTTGGGTAAATAACACTAGGGTAGAAGTAGAAACATGAAAATGTGATAGTTGAAAATCTTGCTCATGCAGATATTGAAAGAAACTTAAGTGTTGATCGTTTAATTGAGATGAGAGAAAGTTATCACAAAAACGTACTTCTAAGCTTAAGATTAGTACTGAAAGGGAAATCGATGAATGGAAGTGAGAAGAGAAAGATGAATCAAAAACCTAAAAAGTGAGAATTAAGAATGAAGATTGCATGGGTTGACCACTGAAGGTACTAGAGGAATGTATGTAGGATCTGGTGAGTCCTTAGGGGTAGATAAGGTGTCAAGTTATGAACCGCTCGAAGTAAACAGGGTGTCACATAACCAACTTAGCGTCCCCGACAAAGCGAAGCATTAACAAGATTTGGTTGAGAGTATCCTAAACCGAGTACTAGGTAGGACATGTATTTTTGATTGTCGACCTAGAATGCAAACTTGGACTGATTGACACGCTCATGTAAGTCCTCGTGGAGGTAGTAGTATTGGAGGCACGAAGGGCCCTAGAACAATTAAAACCCTAATTAGGCACGATGCGGTGAGATGAGAGTATACAATAACTAGAAATGATAAATAAATGTATGAGTATGCTTAAAGATAGATGACTCACTCCTACAAATCCCCTCCCTTTTAGATACTAACGGCAAACAAATTTCATCCTCTATTTCACATGACAATCATACCCTTAGGAGGACAATGAACCCATGATTTGATAATTGGAGATGACACCTTCAAGAGCTATGTGAGACTTGCATTTAGATCTCCTAATTCCATAGCTCCTTGGAAATTTTACAACATAGATATTCTTGTCATCCTAAGACTAACATCACCACCTTGATATGTGGGGGTCCCACCTAACGTTCCCGCAGCTCCCTAACGTGCCCCACCCTTTTCACACCCACACTCCTCTATAGGTTCGACCCCAATCAAAGCAAATCATCAAGGAAGAGAGCAATCACCAAAGGAAGAATACCCCTCTAAGTGTTCTGACTAAGAACTACTAAGAGGAATTAGAAGCTGTTTGCATATCTAGTCTGTTTGTAGTTAGGTTGATGTATTAAAACTTAGCTAATATTTTGGAAAGGTAATACATAGAGTTGTACTTGACCTTTTAATATATTTCAAATTGAATGTTGATATTTAAATATAAATTGCATGAATATTAGAGTAATATTTAGGATTTTCTCAAATTGTAACCCCTTGCATTTATAACTTTAAAAGTTTACTTGATTAATTTACAATTGGAAATAAAAATACTTGGAAGAATTTTCTTGTAATTAGATAAATGAAAGAGGGTGTTACACTTATTCCTCTTTTGTTTTTTTATCTTTTATAAAATATTATACCTTGTTAGTCTAATAACTCAAATATTTTTTCCTTTCACTTATTTTCTCTTTGCATGTTGGTTCTCATATCCAATGTATGTATATTTCTTTCTTATTTCTTTATTCTTGTTTTTAATGTTTGTCTTTTTTTTTCTTGCTTAGTAGGTCATTTAAATAATGGTATAAGACATTGATTTTATTAACTTGAGATGTCACCATTTAATGGGAAATATATTGGTATTTGCAATAAAAAAATGAAGGAACATAAACAAAAATTCAAAAATATTTTAAGGATCACATAACAAAGTCAACATAATAATAGACACAAAATACAAAATAAAAAATTCTTAGGGAGCAAATGCAAAATCTAAAAAAATTTCAAGGATCAACAACACAAAAAAAAAATTAAACACAAAATTCAAAATTTTATTAGAATTCAAAAAGATATTTAATTAGAATAAATAAATAATGTCACTTTAAAGTAAAGGTGATAAAAGAAGTAAATTATGCTTTGTTCTCTTTCCAAATGAGGAATAAAATATTTGTTTCATTTCATTATAAATTATCTAAACAATTAAATGATATTTTTAATTCAATCCATTTCACTTCATTATATTTTAGTTCATTTCATTTCCTTTCGTTTTATTTTGTTCTCTATCACCAATCCAAACATAACTTGAGTCTAGTTATTTAAGTTTCTTGATTTGAACAAATATACCTTATTTCTATAACTATTTTTCAATACAATAAGCCTTGCTTTTTGTATATCTTAATCTTTGTAATTCATCAAATTTTGATGTAAAAAAGAGACATGCAACTATATTTGTTTATTAATAGTTAATAAGATAAAGACAAATGATAATAACATATTTTTTGAAATTAAATTTTTATTATTATTTGAAATTTATTAAGAATTGTAAATTTTTAATATTTACTCCATATTTATTTAGTTTAACTCGCGATTTTTTAATTTTCAATTTTTAATTTTTAATAAATTTTATCTAATAATATAGAGTATGTTAAAAATAATAAATTAGATAATATGTTTTAGTGTTCTTCCAAATATAAATAAATAAACAAGCAACTCTCTTTATTTTAACTCTCCATGATAAACCCTAACAAGATTAATAACACCAATAATTTTAAACATGTATGACACAAGTTTACATTATTATTAAAGATATTCAATTGATACCAATTCTAAACACAAAAACTTCCAAAACTAAAAAAACTCTGTAACCCATATTTGTGTCTAGCTTAATGACCATATTATAATAATTCTTTTTTTTCTTGATATTCTTTAAAAAAAAATGAAACACTTCACAAGCAACCAAATTGATGTTATCCTTGAATTTTTGTTCTCAAGTATAATAATAATCTATTTTACAAATTATTTGGTATAATACAAGAGAAAAGAAGATAAATGAAAGTGTGTTTGACTAAGTGGAAGATGAGAGAATTTTTTAAAAAAATGTGAGTCCCACTTTTTAAATTTGTTCACAAATGAGAGAAAAAATGAATAGTGAAACACCCACTTCAAAAAATCTACTTATGACTACAATACCGATTATATATACATAATAAAAATAAATATAAAATTATTATTATTAATAAGTTATTAGTAAAAATAAAAATAATTAAATAATTATAGTAACATAATAATAATAAATATTAGTTATAATAATAATAATAATAATAATAATAATAATAATAATAATACAGTTTTATTTAATATTTTTTCATATCTACCTAATAATTTTAATTTAAATATTTTTTATTCTATGTTACTTCCATCAAATAACCTTAATTTTTACACTCTTTTTATTCTATTTCTCACTCTAACTTTTTTATTCTATTACATTATTTTTCTTTTTTTCCTTACAACCAAACACAGATATCAAAGAAGTAATGGAAATTCTACGCACCATAATTTTAGAGAGCAACATCTCGATTTGTGGCTAGACATTTTAAATTTTAAGATTTTATGCAAAAAAATTATATTTAAAGTCTAATTTAATATTGTTCACAATTTTTATTTTTTATTTTTTATTAAATACAAAATTTTCAAGAAAAATCTTATAATTAAATATTTTTAACGTTTCTCTAATAATATATAAAATGACAAATTCATTTCATATATCGTTTAACATAGTTAATATCAAATGAGATTTGATAATTATAAAGACTACTTGCAATAATAACAAGAGCGATAAGTATTGCCAACAAGATATTATAAATAATGCATATATTTGATAAAGAATATACTTTTATCATATAATTTAATACTTTTAGTAAAATATGAATTTCTTTTATTTGCACTTATGGTAATATCTTCATTTTTAAAAAAAAAATAAGTCAAGAACTTTAATATTAAAATAATTACTAGAATTTAAAATCTTTTTAAGATTAATATATTTTTTTTCAATTCATCCTCGCTTAATTTTCAATTTTTAGGACTCAAATAAAGATAAAAACAACTAGAAAGTGGGATTAGTTACAAATCAGTCCCCACATTTTTAGCTATCAGTCCCAATTTTTTAGTTAGGGTAGTCAAATTTCTTTTATTAGTGGTTCCTATTTTGTAGTCATGTAATCCCTCTATTTTCGGATTTGTAGTTTTGTATAACTACTATTTAATTGAATTGTATGACAGTGTATCATGGTGGGGTTGCATTACACAGTTCTGCATTATTCTTTAGAGATTTTTTTTTTCTAATTTGGTATCAGACCACAAAATCTTGAATACATCTCTCCCTTTACAGACCAATTATGGCTACTCCTCCTAGCACTCCAAGCTCAAGTACATCGTATTCTTTGCCCCATTTACAAACCACTAGTTTACCCACTCAATACAATCTATCAAACTTGATCGTACTAATTATCTTTTATGGGAAACTATGATCATGCCCATCATCAGAGGCCACAAACTAGATGGCCATGTTCTCGACAACAAACATTGCCCTCCAGAATTCTTGCCAAGAACCACACCAAGCAGCACAGTAAAAATACTGAATACAGAGTTTGACGAATGGGTCTCAAATGACCAATTACTTTTAGCATGGCTTTATAGCATTATGAGTACTGATATAGCATCTTAGCTCATGCACAACTCGACATAGAAAGAATTGTGGGATGCCGCAAAAGAACTTTTAGGGGCACATACTAGATCAAGGATTTTTATTACAAATCTGAATAGCAGAAAACAAGGAAATGAGGCATGAAGATGGAGCAATATCTGACAATTATGAAATCTATTGTTGATAATCTCACTCTGGCAGGAAATCTAATATCTCAATCTGAACTTACAATTCAAATTTTGAGTGGCCTTGATACAAAATATACCCCAATTTTCACTCTTCTGATTGATAAATAGTCAGTATTGTGGATTGAATTGCAAATGCATTTGTTAACATTTGAAAGTCGGATCAAGCAACTTAATACGTATTCAACAGAGGGTGTTAATCTTAGTCATGCTACCTCCCACTTTACCACTAGCAAATTTGACAACAAGCCATTTAACACTAGCAGAGGGCAAAGTCGTTCACATTACAACAACAGAGGTGCTAGAGGCAGATTTTGAGGAAGAGGAGGAAGGAGCAATGGAAGTAAACTTGTGTGTCAAATTTACGATAAAGGAGGTCACACGACTTCAATTTGTTGGAACATATTTGATCGTAATTTCATGACAGACTCATCCAACAACCAAGCCTCAAATGCACTAATGGCTACTCCCGAGGTGGTTGAAGATCCCTCGTGGTACGCAGACACTGGAGCTAGCCATCATGTTACCAATAATCTGCAAAATCTATCACTTAAAGAGAATTATAATGGTAAGAAGTCTCTTATTGTTGAAAATGGAAGTAAACTTGGCATTAGTCATATAGGCAGTGCAAAGTTTAAAGATCTGTCTCTTAATAATGTGTTGTATGTGCCTAAGATTACTAAGAATTTGCTAACTATGTCTCAATTGGTGACTGATAACAAAGTAAATATTGTTTTTAACTCTTTTGGTTGTTTTGTGAAGAACAAGCAAATAGGTCTGGTGATGCTCAAAGGGAAGCTTGAAGATGGTCTGCACAAGATTGAAGTTGTACCTTCCTCAAATAAATCCAGGTTTCAAAATTCTAGAATTGTTTCCTTTTCCTCAAATTTATCAAGTCCTTCAAAAGAAGATGTGTGGCATAGGAGATTAGGCCATCCATCTAAAAGAGTCTTATTTCAAGTTTTAAAAGATTGTAATCTTAATTTTGTTGTTAATAACATTAGTTTTTGTGATGCTTGTCAGTTTGGAAAATCACACGCCTTACCTTTTAAAGAGTCTCATTCGCAAGGTAAAATTTTTTTAGATTTGGTTCACACTGATCTTTGGGGTCCTACACCCACACTCTCAACATCTAGATATCGTTTTTATATTCACTTTGTTGATGACTTTAGTCGCTTTACTTGGATTTACCCTATTAAAGTCAAAAGTGATGTTGTTCAAGCCTTTAATCATTTCAAAACTCTTGTTGAAAATTAGTTTGGAACAAAACTAAAACAAATTTATTCAAATTGTAGAACTGAGTACTTATCTTTCTTGGAAGTAGTTGAAAAATCAGGAATTGTCTTTAAACACACATGTCCATATACTTTGGTTCAAAATGGTAGAACAGAAAGAAAAGATAGGCATATTGTAGAAATAGGTTTAACTCTTTTAGCTCATGCTAGAATGTCGCTCAAATATTGGTGGCAAGCCTTTGAAAGTGTAGTCTATTTGATTAATAGGTTACCTACTTCTGTCCTTCATGGTATTTCACCAATGCAGAAACTTTTTGACAAAATTCCATATTACTCTTCTTTAAAAATCTTTGGTTGTAGTTATTTTCCTTGTCTTAGACCATATCAAACTCATAAATTTCAATTTCGCTCAACCAAGTGTGTGTTGTTAGGGTACAATGAACTTTTCAAAGGTTATAAATGTCTTAGTTCTATTGGGAAAATTTACGTTTCTAGGCATGTAGTGTTTAACGAAAAAGAATTCCCATTTGCTAACGGTTTCCTCAATACTAAAGCTATGTCAACTCCTGTGCTTATTTCTTTATCACCTCTTGGTTTCTAAGTAACATGAGTAATAGTGTAGTTCCTCCTTGTACAAACCATCAACAAACTTCTCCAACAGTATTATCAAATTCTAGAAGCCCCACTTTAGATTCACCAAGAGAGTCAGACAGAACAATTGTTGCAAGAGATTTTGCAAATGCTAAATCAAGTCAGTCATCAACTGAAATTAACACTGATAGGCTGCCAGCTAGTGGAGAAATTTAAATGAATGATCATCCTATGATGACTAGAGGGAAAAGTGGAATCAACAAACCAAAATTGCCATTTACTGGTCTTGTAAAGGTTGTTGATAGTCTTGACATAACAGAACCTCACAGTGTTCCAGCAACTCTAAGTAATGATAACTGGAGGAAGGCAATGGAAGTTGAATACTGAGCCTTTGTCCAAAACAAAACATGGCATCTAGTGCCTCCATCCTCCAAGCGTTCAGTGGTTGGTAGCAAGTGGATTTTTAAGCTTAAATATAGCCTGAATGGAAGCATTGAACGCCACAAAGCAAGGCTAGTTGCAAAGGGCTTTCACCAAACAGCTGGAGTTGACTTCTTTGAGACATTTAGTCCAATCATTAAGTGCACTACAATAAGAATTTTGCTCACCATAGCTGTCTCAAAAGGATGGGTGATTTGATAGTTAGATATAAATAATGCATTTCTTAATGGCTTTCTAGCTGAAGATGTTTATATGATGCAACCTCAGAGATTTGTTGATCCTAAAAGACCAGATTTCGTATGCAAACTTGACAAGGCTATCTATGGGCTCAAACAAGCTTCTCGTGCTTGATTTGATAGGTTGAAGAACACATTAATTCCTTGGGGTTTCAATCATTCCAAATGTGATACATCTCTCTTCTTTTTCAAATCATATGAAAAAATCTTATTTATTCTTGTTTATGTTGATGATATTTTGGTTACAGGAAATGATCAAACACTTGTGCAGACCTTTATTCACCCATTAAATAAGGTTTTTGCTCTAAAAGGCATGGGAGATCGTCATCACTTTCTTAGCATTAAAGTCTATAGAGATGAAACAGGGATTTATCTTACACAGTCATGGTACATTCAAGAGTTGTTAAAGAAAGTAAGATGAGTCACTCTAAAGCTTGTTTAACACCACTCGCTACTGGGAAAAATTTGTCCAAGGAGGATGGAGTAGTCATGCGAAATCCAACTCCTTATAGACAAATTATAGGAGCACTTCACTATCTCACACATTCCCAACCTGATATAGCTTTCTCTGTGAACAAGTTGAGTCAATTTCTCCAGCAACCAACCATCATTCATTGGCAAGCTATGAAACGAGTTCTGCGCTACTTCAGTGGAACATTTTCAGTTGGTTTACATATCAAATATAGTGACAAATTATGCCTAAGTGGGTTCTCTAATGTAGATTGGGCGAGTTGCCCTGATGATCGTCGTTTGGTTGTAGGTTACTATGTGTACCTTGGTGATACTCTAGTTTCTTGGTCTTCTAAAAAGCAATATGGTGTAGCCAGGTCAAGTATTGAATCTGAATGCAGGTCCTTAGCTAATCTTGTAGCAAAGTTGTATTGGATCATTTCTCTTCTCAAAGAGTTCTTATTTTGTTTACCTTCAAGACCAATTGTGTGGGTAGATAATTTAAGTGCAATTGTTCTTGCTTCCAATCCCGTGCACCATGCTCGAAGAAAGCATATTGAAATAGATGTTCATTTCGTTAGAGATATGGTTTTGAGGAAAGATCTTGAAATTTGATATGTACCTTCACATGATCAGGTTGCCGATTGTCGAACAAAGGCATTAACGAATTCCCGGTTTCAATTCTTACGTGACAAACTTGGTATGCTAGAAGCACCATTTCTTTTGAAGGGGAGAGTTAAAAACAACTAGAAAGTGGGACTAGTTACAAATCAATCCCCATATTTTTAGCTATCAGTCCCAATTTTTTAGCTAGGATAGTCAATTTTCTTTTGTTAGTGGTTCCTATTTTGTAGTCATGTAATTCCTCTATTTTTGGATTTGTAATTTTGTATAACTGCTATTTAATTGAATTGTATGACAATGCAGTATGGTGGGGTTGCATTACACAATTCTACACTATTCTTCAGAGATTCTTTTTTCTAATTAATAAAAAAATCAAACATGATTCCATAGTCTTAAAATTATTCAAATTGACTTTCAACAAAAGAAGTAGATGATATAATATTTATACAAAATAATCCATATGGATTTTTTTTTTATTTAATGTGTGATCTTATCATTAAAATATTTACTAAAATATTTGTTTTCTATATCATACATTTATTCATACAGTTTAAGTTCTATATTAATTAATTTTAATATTCTATTTTTTAAATGAAAGTAGGGTCAAAGTAAAATTACACAAATATAATTTACACATATTAAATATATAGTCAATTAATAAAGATAATAATAAATAATGTATTATGTTCTAATAAATTTTATCATGTAATAAAAAATAAAAAAATTAAGATATTAAATAAACAAGCCTAAGACAACCTCTCAATTTGGCTTACAATTGCCATCCTGATAAGAATGATATTAATATCATCCTTGATAATCTCCTATAACATGGTAAAAAAATGTCATCATACACAACTTTGCTACTAAACTCTACACAACCCACAATTTCCTTAATCTTTGCTATTAGGAGTGATTCAGATAATTTTCAACTCATCTCTTTTATTAACAACTTAGGGAGAGCTTTGATTTCTTGGACTATGTTTCTAGTTCCCATGAGCATAGACACGTCAAATTTTGTAAAGCCCTTTTTACTAATTTGATTCATTTTTACAATTTCGAAAATGATTCCTTTTAATTAAGTTAATTTTAGTAGCATGAAATTTAAAAACTAATACATAAGGAAGTTACATTTCTTCATTCAACATTCTTTCTCAATATCAAACATGCATTATATAATAAAAAATTTATAATAGGAAACATCAATTCCATATAATCTCAAAGTAAAATATATTATACATAAAACAGATTGAAAATATAAACTATGTTTATCTAATCTTCACTAAAACATGAGTAACTACTTAACTGATGATATTCTACATAGACTCTAATCCAAGCATTTAGAACAGTCTTTTTCTTTTGATGATTCTTTCCTTCCTCCTTAATTGTTGACTCTATTTGGGGTTGAGCTCGTAGAAGGAGTTGGATTTGATGAGAGTTGGGCTCATCTGGGAGCTGCTGGAGTATCAGGTGGAATTTTGGCATATCTAGGTGGCAATGTCTATGTTAGAATGACCAGTATGTCTATGTGGGAGAATTGACCATGAAATATGACATTAGTTGAATAAAGGAAAATTTCACATATCCGGTAAATATGTCATCGACATATAAGGGGTTGTGGGTCCATCTGCCCCATAAAGGAATAATTGTCAATTGAAACAAAGGATGAAATTCTTCTGCCATTAGTATCTAAAAGGGAGGGGCTTGTAGGAGTGAGCCATCTATTTTTAAACACGCATATACACGCATCGTGTCTACTTAAAATTTCTAAACGTTCTTGGGCCCTTCGCTGACTCCAAACTTTCTAATTCTAAGAGGGCTTCCACGAGACGTGTCATACAATCCATGTCTTCATTTTGGGTAACGATCGAGAGAACATATACTGTCTGGTACTCGAATCAGGATAGTCTTAACCGAATCTTGATACGCTTTATCGAGGATGCCAAGCCGCTTTTGTGATGCCCTCTATTTTTTTAGAGCCAATCATAGCTTAGCACCTTATCTACCCCTAAGGACTCAATCCGAGCCTGAGTACATTCCTTAGGTACCTTCTGTGGTCAACCTATGCAATTCTTCATTCTTATTTCTCACACATTTATACTTAAGCAATCGTTCTCTTCCATCATCCTTGATAACTAATTTCCTTGGTACTTATTTCAACTTCAGAGATAACATTTTCTTGATCAATTTATTTCACATCAAGTGACTAATCGTCATTGTGTAGAATTAAGTATTTATTTTTATTCTTACCCCTGTCTGAATTTCTCATTGCAGAATCGTTCAACATTTTATGGCTTTAAAAAGTTACACCTCATCCACTATCTTAAGGTTCTTTGCCCAAGTCTTGTCTCCTAGAGACAACCACTTAAAGATATGTTCTATAATTCCTCTATTATCAATAGAGACAAATAATCAATCATGATAATTTTAAATATTAATTCTATAGTAGAAAGTAATAGTTAACATTGGCAACGATGAGACTAATTTCCCATGTTCTATTAATTTCATACATTCAAAAGATACTTTTGATGATGTAGTAAAGGAAAAGGAAATAATTTAATATAAAGAAAAATAGAAATTTTTGTTTACTAAATTCTTATTTATTATTTTTTTCTCTCTACACTTTCTCTCTCTACATTTTCTTTCTTTCTCCACTTTCTCTCTCTACATTTTCTTTCTTTCTCCACTTTCTCTCTCTACATTTTCTTTCTTTCTCCACTTTCTCTCTACTCTCTTTCTTCCTCTCTCTTCCTAGATTTTCTCTTTTTCTTTCTCTACTTTCTATCTCTATATTCTCTTTCTCTTTCTATTTTCTCTCTTTACCCCCTCTCTCTTTCTTCCTACATTTTCTCTCTCTCTATACTTTCTTTCTCTTCTTTGTCCCCCACCTCTCTCTTCTCTTTCTCTTTCTTCTTTCTTTCTCTCCTTTCTCTCTCCTCTAGCTTTCTTCCTTTTCTCTCTCTCTCTTCTTTCTCTATCCTTTATCTCTCTTCCCTCTCTTTCTCTCTTTTTTCCCCTCTCTTTCTTTGTCTATTTTAAGATTCTCTACCTCTCATTTCTTTTGATATCATACCTTCCTACTACACCTATCTCTACCTACTCATGTCTCACATTTTATATTCTTTTCATTTTTTTCTTTTATCACTAACTCGAGAGTACTATATCTATGCAATACAAAAGGTTTCTAACCTTTATTGCAATCTGTTTTGCTCAAGTTACTCTCCCCCCACCCACACTAACTTTTGTTGTTTACAATGTTTCCAATTTGGTTATTGCATTCAAGATATTTGTTGAATTTCAATTGCTAATTGTAACCATAATTCTTGGTCGAGGCAACAAGAGATACAAATTATGAAATTTTCAATTTGACATCCAAAGCCTAGGATTCATGGTAACTCACTAATAATTAGAAACACAATTCAATTACTAAGGTTTAAGGAAACGAATAATAGAGAACAAAATAAAGGCTCCTCCTACCTTCAATTTTTTGGCGAGTTCTAGATAATTCTGACGAGGGTGACGATATCCCGATTCTCTTATTTTTATCATTGGATGAACTAGTGTAAGAATGGCTGGGTGTTATCCGAATTGGTTCTCAGAGAGGAGGTTGTGAGATGCTTTAGTTTCAAAGAGGAAATTTAATTTAGAATTGCGAACTCCTTCCCCCTTTCTATGCCTTGCCTGAAGCCATACTTATACTCGCATTCGTCAATGGCTTAAATGTATATTTTAAGCCTAGTCATGGCAGAAAGTGGTTGCAATAGTGTAACATCTTGCTTTTAATATAACGAAGTTAGAGTTTTAAATTAGAAATTTACCCTTCACTATTTTAGTATTAGTTCAATTAAGGTTTAGAATTCTAAATTTTATGAAACATATTATTTAGGAGATAATATAGAGAGAGAAAATTATAATTAATCAAGTTGAAAGATTTGAGTGTAGATAAATTTAAATAATAATATAAATAAATAAAAATAGCTTGATTTTAAATAGAAAATAGATTTAGATATTTTAGATGAAATAAAAATAAAAGGAAGAAAAGAATAAAAAGATACAGAATCTAAATCTAAATTTTTAGAAGTCAGAAATATAATTTTATTAATTAAATACAAATAAATAATTATTTAGATAAATGAAAAAAATAAATTTTATCAAAATAAAATAAGGATTTGGCAAAAGAAAATATAGGAACCAAAGAAGAAAAATATAAAACTATTTTATAAGTTTTTAGGAAAAATCAGAAATCAAAAATAATAATTTTAAATAATTAAAATATAAAATAAAAAGAAAAAGAAAATAAGAAAAAAAGACAAGAAAATAGAAAGGAGCAAGGTCGGGTTAGAACCCAAGCCCTGCAAGAGAGAGGAGGAGAAGAGCACGTTGTCATCTGCGCTGGGAGTTCGTGGCACTAAGAGAAGGCACTGATTGATTAAAAAGACTAATGATAGAAACGGAGGGGGAAAATCAAAACGCAAAAAGGAAAAATGGCACAGTAGGGGCTCGAGGCCAGGACCTAGCATAGGGGTCCAGTGTCTTAACCACTGGACCGTGGTGATTCTAGTGCTTAAAATGAGCCTTTTGTTTTATATAACTTAAGTAAAATGACTCCAACAATGAGAGGCAGCCACGTCACCTCCCTCATACCCTACAAGTCTCCTTCTTCCACGAGTATAATTCTTTGCAAACCACCCTTCTCTCGAGCTCCAAAACCGCCCACCCTAGCCCTACCACCCTACCGCAGCCATAAACACCTTCAGCCATCCCTCACAATTTTAATAACCCAAAAATTAGGCCCAAATGTTCTATAAATAAACCATGACGAGGAGGGAAAGAAGACATGAAAATTAGAACAAGATTGAGCAAATTCACCTTCAAAATTTGAATCCTTCCACTCGAATTGATTTGAGACATGTTTAGAATCTTGCCAGTGTCATTTCTGTGCCATAATAGAAGCAAACGATGCAGTGCAACTTAATTTAGACCCTATTATTGGAAAATTCAAGTTCCTCGCTAGATAAGTTAACAAAATGTAGGAGAAGTTTTCTATTCTTTGAATTTTTAGTATAAAATCTTTTCTGAGTTTATTCATTTCATTTTTATGCTCTTAATTGATCAAAAACTCCACAAAAACCATGAATTCAAATTTTCTGTGACCGCCATGGTTGTCAAGTGGTCATACCTATAATTTTGGTTCAATTTTGGATCTAAGTTTCATCCTAGGTCGATATTGAAGGAGATTAACAATGTTAAAAAGAAATTTAGATGGAATTAAGTCATAACCAAGACCCAATGAGAAATCAAAACTTTGAGGTTTGAAAACAACATTCAATTTTGTCAATTTAATAAGTTTTGAGGGAGGAAGAAGTTTAGAAGAGATTCTGGAAGTAAAAGAAGAAAAGAAATTAACTGAGGGAGAGAATCAGAGAGAGTAAGAAAGGGGTTGAGAGTTTGAACAAAGAGGGAGAGAAACAGAAGAAAGTCTAAAGAAGAAGAAAAGGAAGGGAGGTCAGTTTGGAGGTATAGGGGTGCAAATAGCAAAAAATAAAGGGAGGTGTGAATAGTAAACAGGGGGTGTAAATAGAAAAAAATTAACTCAAAATAAACTAAGCTAGAATAGTAAACAAAAGAATACAAAATTAGAGAAGAAAAGAAGCAATGAAAGAAAATGAGAAAGGGTAATAAAAATACAATTATTTAAAAAAGAAAATGATTTTGTCCTTTTTTGTTTTTTTGAATATAACTCTTGAAATATGAATAAATGCCTCAATTAGATTTTAATATTTGATAGTTAAACAAATAGAATCAAATTTTGAATGGGAAGAAAGATAAAAAGAGAAAATACATTACAACATAAACATAAAGGTCTTGGAAAAAGACCATTTTATCCTTGTCTTGTCATTTAAATTATAATGAGTATTATTTTGATTGTAATGATACTTAACTATAATTTTAATATTCCTATATTGTATAATTTTTTGAATTGATAATAAGGATAAAATTTATTACCTTTACTAATAATAAAAGGATTTCTAAGTGATGATGATTGTCTCAATGAAATTACTGAAATAATCCTAGGGTAGAAGATGAACTGAGAAACTCTTAAACAATGATTAAATAACATTTTTATAAAAGTTGTCAAGCAAGAATGAAAGAAAGATGTTATATGATAATATCATGAAATAAATTATCAAGTACCAAGGAAGGTTGATGAACAAAGAAAAGAAGGTCGAACAAGTCAAAATCCCTAACGAGTCATAAATAAGACTCGAGATTGTAAGGGTTTACCATAGAAGGTACCTTAGGAATGTATGCAGACTTTGGTGAGTCCTTGGGGGTAAATAAGGTGTCATGTTGTGAACCGCTCAGAGTGAAGAAGGTGTCATGAAACCGGCTTGGCATTCTTGATAAATCGAAACAATATTAAAATTCGGTTGAAAGTACCTTGGACCCAGTACTAGGCAGGATATGTACTCCCGATCGACAACCCAAAATGAAAACTTGGATTATTGTTGACATGCTCATGTAAGTCCTCAAGAGAAAGGAGTAATGGAGGCTACGAAGGGTCCTAAATAAAGTAGAATCCCTAATTAGGCACTTTACAGTGAAATGAGTGTCTACGGTAGCTAGATATAACAATCTACTTGTATGTATTTGCTTAAGGATGGATGACTCACTCCTACAATCTCACATTTCAAATACAAATGATGGAAGAATTTCAACCCTTTTTCATCTAACGATAATACCCTTGGAAGGACAATGGACACATAATCGGACCAGTGGAGACGATACCTTCATGGGCTATGTCAGATTTGATTTTAGACCTCCAAACATCATAGTCCCATGGCAGACATCCCAATAATCTTATCCCAAACTCCACCACCTAGATTCACAGGCATTCCTTTAGATGTTCCTAAAGTGCATCGACGCACTCAGACGCCTCCACGTTAAGACTTGTCCATAGGCTCAATTCTAGAAAATGGTCAAGGTAGAGGAGAGGAATCTTAAGAAGAAGAAAACCCTTCAGAGTATTCGAGCTAGAGATGTTTGTAGAAATATAAATGTTTTGATCATCTTAGACTTCTACTTTTGTAATGTACTAGTTAAGTATTTTGGAAAAATGTAAGGATAACTTGACTTGGTCTTGTTGAATAGAATATTATAGTGACTTGAATATGACGTTGATAGTATATCTCTTTTAAATTGTAACCCTTGGCAAGACTAGTTTTAAAAAAAATGGAATAATATAACATATCTAAAACAAATATCCATAAAATATGATGAATAAAAAGGGTGTTGCAAGTAGGGCGATTGTAGGGTGGCTGACAAAGTGGTATCAAAGGAGTTCCTAACTCGAGGAAGAAGGAGTTGCATCACTCCTTCCATGGTGGATCGAACATTTTGAGTATACAATAAATAAAATCCAAAGTGATAAAATATCACTGAACGCGATCAAGCTCAATGGTTAAGATGTTGAGCCTGAGCGCCAAGTCCCCCCCTTGGAATCCTAACCAACCCCCTTTTTGCATTTCATGTGTTTTATTTTGTGAATTCTTGAAGTATAGGTTATATTTTAAATGATGCCTCCTCTAACTCAACTAGGCTCCTAGCCTAGTTGGTTCACGAGTTGTGAACCTCTGATGACCCAGGTTCAAGTCTTCCTTCACCCATTCTTCCGTTTTTCACTTTTATTTCCTTCTTTTACTTCGCATTTTGCATATGCAATAAATTTGTTTCAATTTTAACGTTCTTCTCTTCTCTCCCAAGGCTTTGGGTTTTGAACCTAGTCCCTCCCCTTCTTCCTTTGTCTTTTTAATATATATTTATTTAATATTATATAATTCTTAGTTTTCTTTTTAAAATAATCTAAAAATCCTAAATTTTCTCAATTATATTTTCTTTTTTACTTTTTCATACTTTTCTACTTATCTTATATATTTTCTTATTTATTTCCAGCTCAGTTAATTACATATATTTCTTCTTATAAAAATTCTTATATTTAAAATTTTATACTTATGTTGATATTTATTTAAATTTTTTCAAATTTTAATTATTCTAAAAAATTCTGTAAATTCATTTATATTTTTCTCTTCTATTCTTATATTTTTCACTCACCAG
>JAMLFT010005223.1:0-17948 GCA_026544285.1 Pachyrhizus erosus | reverse complement strand
ACAATTAATAATATTATAAAATTATTAAAATATTTATTAATAATTAATTTTATCTGATAACTAATTAAAAAAGTTATTGAAATCTTTAGTAATTAATCACTTCCTAAATAAAATTAATCATATTTACTTTCTAAGTTTCAACTCAGCTATCTTTCATGACTACAGTTGATTATCACTCATGTCTTCCGGACTTCAATTACCACCCTGACAGATATTTCATCCTTTCTAATCTATCACTAGCATTCTGGTTAATTCATGTCACAATTTAGTGTCATAGAACAAAAATTTGCACTCCCTGTTCCTGGTATTTGTAACAGAGAGCTGCAACACAAGTATTAAAACATCTACTTATATTAACAAGATGAAAATGATATAAAAATTTAAAATGTAGAAAATAAGTTCCAGAAATAAAAAAATTATATTAATAATATTTTTAAACATTTTTTTTTATATATTTTTAATATAATTAACTAAAATTTAATGAATTTTTATTTAAAAGTGAAATTAATCAAAATTAGTGATTTTTAATAAATTTAAATTAAAAATATCGTTGTTCTACTTAAATCTGAAGTCTATATATTGAATATACTTCATACTTCTGTCACTGAATTGCCCTGACTTAATCGGGCAGGATAAGAATGAAATAAATCACATATTGACTCTACATATGAACATACAAAGACTGAGACCGGATCAATTTCAACCTTACCAAGTTACAAAACTGTTTGGTACCAGTATCCATTTCAAAACTTCATCGACCCTCTCTAATATCCATTAGGTAGCACACGAATTTGAATCCAATCTGTTGTTGGACATCTCAAGCTCAACCCAGCTACATCCCGCTACTTTCTTCAATCCAGCCCCTCTTATACTCTTCCGAACCTTATTAGCATCATCCCATCGTTCAGAACTCGCATAAAGATTAGACAGCAAAGCAAGAGTACCAACACCAACATTTTTCCCCTTGAGGTGTTCCCTAATCCATTCAGACATCCTCTCATTCCCATGAATTTTGCATGCCTGAAGAAGTGCCCCCCAAATAGGCCCTTCAGCTTCCACAGGCATGCTTCTAAGGAAAGCTTCAGCCTCCTCAAACAAACCAGCACGTCCATACATGTCCACCATGCAACCATAATGCCTCATCTGCGGCACAATGCCATAAAAATATCTCATTGCTTTGAAAAACATCACCCCTTCATTCACCAACCCTGCATGGCTGCATGCAGACAATACCCCAATAAACGTAACATCATCAGGCTCAACCCCTTCAACCAACATGCGCGAAAATAGCTCCAATGCTTGTTTCCCATAACCGTTCATGGCAAGGCCACAAATAACAGTGCCCCAGGAGATAACATCCTTGTGCACAATCATATCAAAAACCCTAAACCCCATTTGCATGTCTCCACACTTCACATACATGTTAAGCAACGCATTCCCAATATTGCCATCAACCACAAGGCCGTGTCTTGTGTCAACATACGAGTGCACCCACTGCCCCAAACTCAAGGATCCAATTGACGCACATGCTGATAACACAGTTACTATAGTTGCCTCGTTAGGTTCAACTTCTGCACTAAGCACCATTCGTTTGAACACAGCAAAAGCCTCTTCGCAATACCCACCACGCGCGTACCCCATCAACAACGTGGTCCAAGAAATCACGTCCCTCACAGACATTTTATCAAACAGGTTCTTTGCATAATTCAACGACCCACACTTGGCGTAAAAATCCAACAAGGTATTGTCAAAAACAATGTTTGCCTCGAAGATTAACCTCACGCCATAAACGTGAACAGACTTGCCGAGTCTCAGAGCTCCGAGAGAGGAGCATGCGGATAACGCGGCAACGAGGGTGGCGGCGTTGGGCTTGACAATTCTGGGCTTCGTGTTCATCTTGGCAAAATGTTGGAGGGCTTGGGCCTCGAAGCCGGACTTGGCGAGGCCCGAAATTAGTGAAGTCCATGAAACGACGTCGGGAGAGGGAATGGATCGGAAGAGGTTTGAGGCGGAGACGACGTCGTTGTGGACGAGGTAGAAGTGGACTAGCGAGTTCTGGATGAAAATGTCGAGGTAGTGGCCGGATTTGACGAGGTGCGCGTGGATTTCGAGCGCTTTGGAGCGCGCGTGGTGGAAGGAGCAGGCCTTAAGGGCGTGGGTAAAGGTGTAGTGGTTGTGGGAGAAAGGGTGTGAGAGCATTTGGTTATAAAGATGAAAGAAAGCATTTTGAGAATTCGTCAGTTGTGATAGTAAAGGGTTCAACAATTGGGGATTAGGGTTTATGATGAGTTGTTGCTGAGCGCGAATTGCTATTTGACTCAGATTCTGAGCTTTCATAGGTTGTCAAAACGGGTTGACCCGGTTACTGTCACAAAATTATCTAATTCGGTTACGGGTATGTACTATTATATTGTACATAGTATAACCTAGGCAGCTAGTGAGTGTGTTGTATCATAGCAGCGGTGATCGTTGGATCGTTCAAGTAAAAAAGGTGCATGGTTTTCTTTTCAATATTGGGATTGTGAAATTCTGTGGCTGGAGGAGTTTTGATAGGTTATGGAAGTTGCAATTTAATCTGGGGGTTAACAAATTTAGAGGCTTTTAAGCTAAATAATTGTGGAAGGAGGGTTTGTGTATGCGCGCACCAGGTGTTTGAGGGAATGGCTAAGAAAATGAAAATTTCAACTTTTATTTTATTTTATTTCTTCTTGTTTTTATTTTTAGGAGTTTGTTCTCATTTGTTTTTGTCAATTGTTGGTGTCAGGGGTTTGTTTCTGAAATTTGTGGCAGGGCAAGTGAGCGATACACCATGGGGAAAGCTTCAAGGGATAAGAGGGTATGGTTGATTTGTCTTACAGAGTGTTCTTTTTGGGGGGCTGCGTTCATGCTTGGCTAAATTGGTTTTCAGGATATCTATTACCGGAAAGCAAAAGAAGAAGGTTGGCGTGCTCGAAGTGCCTTTAAACTCCTCCAGATAGACGAGGAATTCAACATTTTTGAAGGTGGGTGCCTGCCTTGCCCATGAAAGCCTGTCTTTAACTGTTTCGGTTTGCTGTCATTTTATAGCAGAGATGGGGTTGCCCTCTATCCTGAATATTTATATAGAAAAAGCGCCAGCAAATAACCTTGCTTTCAGCTTTGAGATTAATTAATTAATTTATTTTTTGCAGGAGTGAAGCGTGTTGTAGATTTATGTGCAGCCCCAGGTAGCTGGAGTCAGGTACTAGTGATGAAATTATCATTGTCATGGTATATGAACTGTTAACAAACAAGCAGACGTTTAACATAGTACTTCATTTTTACTCTACTGTTCTTATGCTTTAGCTTCACAAACATAAAAAGCAATTCATAATTTGCTGTTTTCCTTTAAAAATTAACATAGTCAAGAATGGGAACCAAGGTCCATCTTGCACAAAATACCATGCATTCACAGGAGGGAGAAAAAGTCAAGGCCATGCATTCACTGCTCTTGTTTGACAGCCATCAATGCTAAGTGCATAATGCTTGATTCTTATATGCAGGTTTTGAGTCGTAAATTGTATCTCCCAGCCAAGCTTGCACCTGATGCAAAGTAAGTTGGCTTTCTTTGAAAATTCTACACTCTTAGATTTCCTCGATGTTGAGGTTCCCATAATGTACATTTGTGCCATGACTTAGGATTAAAATTAAGCTCTATCAAACTTACATTTCATTGTTTGTTAGTCACTACGTATAATCTATAACTACTGTTATTGTTATTATTCTTATAAAATAAGAAGTTCACCAAGACAAAGAGAAGAAAATTACAAAGAGTTTGAAGGATTATGGATCCTTTAATGTTAAAATGAAACATAAACAACAAAGAAAAAAGAAGAAAAACATCAATGAAGCAAAGCTGCTGCCCTGATGTGTGTTATGTGAGTGAGAACTCGGAATTAGTTTATCATCTGTTCTTACATTGCTTTAATGCTGTTTCTATCTGAATTCATTGCTTGCCATTTTTGGTGAATGTAGTGTGCACCCTAGATTTTCAGATTATTTATCTTAAATTGTTTTAGTTGAAGTAAAGAAGTAAAGTTTTTGGTTGCAATGTGCAATGTATGCTACATTCGGATTCCTTTTTGTCTAAAATATATGATCTTTTCAAGGGAGCTTCCCTTACAGATATGTGGATTCATTGAGTAGCTCTCCTTCATTGATGTCTTCATTTTTCTTCTGTTTGTGTTGTCCTTTTACATACAGGAGTATCCTCTATCCTGCAAACTATATTATACTTTTCTCTTTGTTTTGATAAATTCTTTCTTTATAAAAAAAAATGTGTCTTATTGAATCACTTATATTATCTCTCTGTCTCTATCAGTATCATCAATTTCTTGCTGCATCATGTATGCAGGGATGAAAATCTTCCTCTTATTGTAGCTATTGATTTGCAACCAATGGCTCCAATCGAAGGTGTCATCCAGGTGCAGGGTGATATAACTAATGCTCGGACAGCTGAAGTGGTATATATGCAGTATTGCCTTAGTTTTTTCATAGATTATTTTATTGGAAGACATCTTGAGTAAGCTGCCTGTCTTGGTAGAAATAGAAAATGTTTCTGATTCTTTTGCTGATCTAAACTTTGCCCCTCAAATTTCATCAAGAAACTGCATCATTTCCTTTTAAACTTTGTCCTTCTAACTTATGATATTTTATGTAAATGAAGGTGAGGTACTGGAAAGATAATGTTAGTTAGTGATTTAGTTTTGGTTCCCTATTGAAGTGTTTGTATGTATTATGAATTTTTATATTTGTTTCTCTATATGAATTTCAACTATGTGTGTTTCTTGCTTTCTTTTGGTAAGCTACTTTTTCATTTTTTTAGCTGGTTACTTTTGGTCTTTACACGTTACATGTTTTAGGTAGAGAATGGTAGAAATACATAATGTGATAATATGGAGAGTTAAGTTCAGCATTACAAAATCAACCTAGTTTTTATGTATGGACTCGACATGCTCTCTTGATGTTCGTAAAATAAACCTTTTCTTCTGGAGTCTACGATTTGTTGAAACTTGAAAGAATTATATAAAGCCTTTTTACTAAATGCTTCTTTTTCCCATCAATTAAATCATCTTGAATGACTATTGTAATTAAGTTTGTGAACTCCTCTTATTTGGCTTGATTTGTTCAGGTCATTAGACATTTCGATGGTTGCAAGGCTGACCTGGTTGTGTGTGATGGTGCTCCTGATGGTAAAGAAAATGCTCAATTTAACTTCATAATCTCTTCATACACAATATTTATGTTTAGAGAAGAGTAATTTCACATGAAAACTACTTTTATGAAAAGCTACATACAATGTGACATTTTTGGTTAAGCCTCAACTTCTATGTCAAAACAATTACTCTCAATCAAGGGCCACACCAGAATCAATTTGTCTCGATAGTTATTCCCTGTCAATTGTAATACTTTTGTTGAAATTCTCTTATTTTATTTGTAGTTAAAAAAACAATTTTCTTTTTTTGCAGTTACTGGCCTTCATGATATGGATGAGTTTGTACAATCCCAACTCATACTTGCAGTAAGTATTTTGTTTCTATCCTTTTCTTGTTGTTTGCACTTTTAATCTTTTTGCCATCTGGATAGTACATGTTCACATTATCATTATTGCAAATTGGGGATGTAAAAGAAAATTTGAAGGGTATAAAATCAGTGACCACTCCTTTATTATCTGTTCCTTTTTACCCTCTTGCGAAACCAGGGTTTATTGGTTTTTGCTTCTTATTTTTTATCAATTCTACTCTCATTTCTATTAAGCACATACTAGTGCATGGTATATGATCTATATTGAATGAGTTACTCCTTGATTTACAAAGAGTTTCATGAGTTTCTTTGGCTATCTTGTTGGATTTTTGTTGCAGATTGATGCTGACTAGTTTCCTTGCAGGGGTTGACAATTGTTACTCATGTACTTAAGGAAGGAGGGAAGTTTATTGCAAAGATATTTAGAGGAAAGGACACAAGCCTTCTATATTGTCAGGTATTTGAAGTTTCCCATTATCATTAAGATTTTAGAAAGTGAAGATTTACTAATATGCATAGTTTAACATTAGTGTAAGTACATTTGCATTCATTTTTTGCAGTCACTTTTTGGTTAGCTTTTGCAACATCTATGGAAAGGTGACAATAAATGATCTTCTCTGATAATGGTTAAGAATGAATGAACATAGCAAACCTTAGAAAGCAATGAAAGTAGAATAACCCAAAGATTTCTGACTTTGGTAGCTAGATCATCATAAAATGTGTAGTTTTTTTTGTGGAAAAGGAATGACAAAACTTGCTACAATGAGTTACACCAAAATTCTAAAGACAAATGACGAACCAATTGGATTCTAAACTGCTATAAAATAATTGTACTTTGAAAGAAAAGGAACACCATTAAGTTACTTTCTTGATAAATAAAAGTACACTCACATAAGTAAAGATAAATTTTGTGAACTGATTCCATCACTATGTGTATGCCATTTGTCTGGTTGGGATTTATAACCTACTCATGACTGAATCTAAAATTTTAGTTGTAGTTGTGAAATTGTTGAGCAGTTCTCCTTTCTGCCAAATACTCACAACATAATAATTGGAAAGTGGTAAAGGAAAATCATTGTCTCTGAAAGTGCCCTGGTCTTCTTTTATTACTTAGTTTTCTTGAATTTAATTTTTGTTTCTGTGATACTAGAAGCATCATTACACACCGTGTTGCCTTTTTATTTGCAGCTAAAATTATTTTTCCCTGTAGTAACTTTCGCAAAACCAAAAAGCAGCCGTAATTCCAGCATAGGTAAGGATTTTAATTTCCCACTACTTTCTTGCTATTTTTCGATATGCATACTTTTTCGGCTCTTTATAGTTTCTTTATGATTACATAGGAAGATTAACCATTGCATAGGAATTGCAGTCATGACATTACTTAGGAATTGGCAGTCATGACATTAGTTAGATTTGATAGAAGCTTATCTATCATCTAACAAATGTATATGAAGTTATGAACTTCTAATATACCATTTATTAAATATAGCTGCAGTCCCTTTGCTCCAAACATCTTGCAATTACAGGTGTCTAAGCTAGTTTTTATCTCACTAACCATGCCAAGGATATGGTTTAAAATGTTAGGAAGGTGGTTAGGTGGGAAATGCTATTTGTGCTAATTCTTGGTGTTTCACCCTTGCAGAGGCATTTGCAGTTTGTGAAAATTATTCCCCTCCTGAAGGATTCAATCCGGAAGATCTTCATCGCCTTCTCGAGAAGGTTGGAAGTCCATCGGGGGTAGATGATACAGGTATATATATGTGCAACGTTAGAGTAAATCTTATAAGCAATTACAGACTAGATATTCAGCTTCATAAAGTTATTTCTGAATACTGTATGCTTAGTTATCATAACCCTGAGAAAGATCCTTTTGCTGATTTCATTTTGTCGTCATGTGTACTTAATTTTCATGGGTTTTTGGTCTCAAGTAATTAATGCGTATGTTGCAGATTGTTGTAGTGGTTGGTTGGAAGGCCCTAATAAGGTGTATATCCCATTTCTAGCTTGTGGTGACCTCAGTGGGTATGATTCTGATCGCTCATATCCACTACCTAAAGTTGCTGGGGGAACATATCAGAGCTTGGATCCTGTGCAGCCCCCTATAGCCCCACCTTACAAGAGAGCTTTGGAGTTAAAAAAAGCTTCCAGTCAAGGGTTCCGAGAACTTGAAAACCTCTCATTGGATTCTTGATCGTGCTATGCACTGTTCATTCATCATGTCATTTGAAACTTTGTTTTTCTTACGATGATATGATTTGTGTTTTGATAATTATTAGCGTACGTGTGAACTTTAACACTTCCTTTTCTCTTGTACCATCATTGCATGCCTAGCGAGTCTTTTGTTGTCACAATTTTTGAAATGAATACAAATTAGTTTATAGGTAACCATCCGTCCTTGTAACTGTTCAGCTGGATGATGTTAGACATGCTTTAAATTAGTATATTTTAACACAAACAAGGCAAAGAGACAAGATAAAGTAGTGTCAGTCGGACACAATTGTTGTGTCAGTTCTTTTGTGGTTCTTTTCACGGGTGGTTCGGAACCATTGCACTTTACCCACCTGTGGTGTGGAAGAGAGGAATCGAACTTTGCATGCTCTTGGTGTACTCATTACATTTAGATTTATCCAATGGTTGATATTTAACATGTTGCCGCTAGTAGTAGTAACTTGTAAATTGGTTATCTAAGCTCATATTTAACTACAATGATTAGTATGACTTATAATGCATAGTAATTGGAAGGATTCCTTGGACAGTTTGGGATGAATTTCAAGTGTTCTGGTCAAAGGATTGTTTAAAGTTGATATATTGGGATATACACAGATTTTCAGAGTATGGTTGACAGTTGCTTTCCGAGTGTGGGATAGAACGGAAGCCTAGAAAGTGGAAGCACCTGTCTCCGAGCTGTGGGGTCTAGTGCAATTAATTAATAAAAGGTAGTTTTATTTATACAACTTTTTTGGACAAATAAGGGAGAAAAAGATAAATGTAAGACAAGGGAAATAATGTCACGGGAAGAAATAAAGAAAAAAGTAGTTATTGTATAAATTGTATAATTTTATTGTATGAATTTAATTTCTCAACAATAAGTATCGATAGATATCTTTATGTCAATGGTATAATTTATGATCGTAATTCATCATAAAAAATTATTTCATTTAGATGCGTGTTTGATCAAATAATTGTTTATTTTTATATTTTATTTAATAAATAGAAATATAAATGTTTCCATACGTATATTAGAAATTTTTTATTAACAATAATTTTAAGTGTAACTGTCAATTACCTCGGTCTTGAATTTGTCCTTTTTCTATTTACATAAAAAAACATTGTCCTTTTTATTTACTACAGATATAAAAATACACAGACAAGTTGATCCGCAGTGCTGTAAAAGAAATTGATTGTTGCCTAATTCGAATATGAATGTTCTGAGAAAAACAAGTTAAAATCGAGAAGCTCATCTTTTTGGGGGGAAGAAAGTGTTATTTTTTTGTGTAAGTACAAAAAAAGAAGAGACAATTGGATAGTATTCAGATTCTGATAATAATGGTCAAGAAATAAATAAAAACTGATAACCACATGAATATATTCCAATAAACGGAAAAGACTACAACAGTCTGCAATTCAAACTAAGATTTGAACCAATGTTTTATGCTAATGTCTCTACTCAAACTCCATTGCCACAGTGACAACAAAAGGGTTTACCTCTACATTTGTACTAATGAACATGACATTGAAATCAAGAAAGCATATCCTTTTTTAATATACATCTCTTGCATGCAGCAACCTTGAAAAGACTTTCCCAACCAAGATTTGCTTAGAGACTCAACTGGGTCTCTCCCTAGAGGATGAGGAATGTAAGAACTCAATGCAATCTTCTACGGCCTTAGCACGATACGATGAGTCATTAGGGTCTGACAATGAATGCGACCTTGCCAAAGTGGATGAAGAAACCTTCCTGGAGGATCTCCTCCCCATAGAAACAACTCTAATGGAACTTGCTACCTTTGCTCCAAGCCGTAGAAGGAATCTTACAGGTGACAATAAAGGGTCTTTGGGTAATCTTGAGAAACTCCAACTTCCAATGACCCTCTTCTTGTTTCCTAATACACCATGTTTGAGAAACATGGTTGGTTTCTCATTGACATCAGGACTGAAACTTACTCTCTTACTTTTTCTCAACATTTGAAGAACAATATGAGACTTCCTATTGCACAAACAGCCAATTGTTTCAATTTTTCTTTATGTATGACAGAGAGAAAGAGAGGCAGAGAGGGAGTAGCTGATAGAGGGGACAGTTGGAAAGGTTGGCAAAGAAGTATATATAGACAAATTATTTTATGGAAACATGCTAGCTAGAAAAATGGAAAGAAGGTGTAGTAATTAGTAAGGTTGAAGTTAAATCCTTAGGAGAGTGAATGTTTCAAGGACATTTAAAGACATAGGTGCAAGAGAACAAACAAGGCTTCATATACGTGCATGAGACATGCACACATGGACATGTTGTGGAATCCAAACTTACCACTAATGTGGGAGGCCTACCATTATGAAGCTAATTGTGAGACAAAGTCTGAAGTGTGAACAGCAGCAATATTGGGATAGAATTTCTCAGCGAAAAGGGGTTTTGGTCAAAAGACAAAGTGGTGGAGCCATGAAGACTCAAGAGGGAGACAAGAATGAAAATGTTAAGGTTAATGTAAAGAGGTAACAAAGAGAGAGAAAGAGGAGGGAAATGATGGATACTCTTCTAATCAGTGTTGCTTTTGAGCTGGTGTTGCAGGGCCTACACCTGCTTTTTGCTCCCTCTTTGTCTTCGGTTATGTTTCTAAAATCTGAAGTTTAGATACCACAGCCCCCATATGTTGTGGAATGGGAGAAAGAGAGAGGAGGAGGGAATATGTTTGAATATGGGGTGTGCGTGAAAATTGGGGAATTGCTTAATCTTCTTTTTTTGTGCCTTTTTCCATGCTACTACAGTTTAGCAGGAAATTCTTAGATAGAAAAATGTTCCTCCATTATGGCCTCACTGCACTTTTATTTCCTAGGTCATAACTCATACTTTATGACTTTGTTGGATGCACTCATTCTGTCAAAGCTCAATTTTTGGTTGTACTGTCTTACATACATGCCATAAAAATGAAACAAAATGAACTCACTAGAAATTTTGAGGAATTATTATAAATTTTACTATAAGAAATAAATTTTGTAAGGACAACAGGGAGATTACATGTCTGAGCTAAACATATGCTTTAAACTTCTAGAACAATTTTTTTTTTTTAGTTTTGTTCATTAGCAATTACAAAGATGCAGTGACCTTTGTTTTGTATTTCCCTGGCTGGTTTGCTGTATCATGTAAATCCCAAGGCTTCTAATAATTTCTAACAGATTTTGAAGATTCATATGTAAGTCACCATTGAGTGTCATTATTCTTTATGACATTGATAGGTATGGTTAGTGATAGTTTTTTTCTAGTCTTCTCATTTCTTCCTTAACATATAACATTCTTTGTTTCTTTTTACATTGAAGCAGATTATTGAATTATGTAGCCATTGGTGCCCAGTTTTCGAATGTTATATATGTCTCAGACATTACTAGTCCTGATAAAAAAAACTTCCACCAAAGGTTTCTATTGTCCTTGTCCTTGTCCTTTCAGTTCTTTTGTGGATCACATCTGCCAAGTGTTTTAAAGCAAAACTGACACAAATAAATATATATATATTCAACGGCAGATTATTGGATTCAAATTCCTTATAGTGTTAAAACAACTTAGAGCCAGGTTTGCAATACTGAACAGCTTAGGTGTGCTTTATAGCTATTTTAAGGTTTGCGTCTTTTAATGTTAAGGTGCAAGCAGTATTAATTTTTTAACCTACAATCTCCTCACGTTCAATTTTACGCATATAAATTAATAATACTCACGCATATTTTAAACCATGTTGTCAAGGTAAAGAAACTCAAGGTTATTGGTAAAAGTGAACTTTATGGACTTGATACATTCGCCGTTACTTCTCATGCGTTAAGCACAGATGATATAAGGAAGATGAACAAGTTTTGTTATTAATTATCTGGCTCGGGCTAAAACCCATCTAAGATTGGCCTAACAGTATGAGTTCAAGTGGTAGTGTAAAATTTTAACTTCAGTGTGACTATAATAAAAATAAATAAATAATTTGTCTTGGGCTAATAAAATTTGCACTAGGAAGTAGGCAGGGTTCAACAATTGCCTGTAGTGTGGTTCGTGTGATTTTGTTCTGTTCTCTCGAGAATAAATCAGTCGCTTCATACTACTAAATAAAATCAATTATGGATGGAAAATATAATGTGTTACTTGATTTTATAGGAATGTGGCTTACATGTAAGTAAAATAGATGCTAAACTTCTCTTTGATTTTTTGGAACAGTCGTTGTTTTTGTGGATGTTAACGAGGTAACCAATGGATACTCTTTCAATCAGCGTTGCTTTTGAGGTGGTAGTGCAGGGCCTACACTTACTTTTGCTGTCTGTTATGACATCTCAAATATATTTCTGTAGAGTCCACTGCCCCGTTTGTTATGTGATGAGAAAAAGTTAAGGACTATGTTTGAATGTATGGATTTGACGTAAAAATTAAGGAATTGGTTATCATCTTTATCCTGTGACTTTCCTACGCTACTTGCTATACCAGGAGACTGTAGGGAGAAAAATGTGCCTGCATTATCACCTTCTGGATATTGGCTCATTTCATTAGAGCTTGATGTTTTGTTTTGTTGTGTTGTGTTACACCATGAAAAAAAAATGAAGGAAAATTTTTGTAATATTTCTATAAGTTCATCTATATTAAGAGATTATTTTTTCACGGAAGAATAACTCATTTTTTAGATAGGATAATATAGAGTATGATATTAACTCTTAGGAAACATCAATTTGAGTAATGTGCATGAATTCTTAAATTTAATTTTTATTGTCAGATGAATTTTTTAATATAATTATAATTTTAAGATAAAGCATATTATTGTATGCTTCTTTTTTATACTAATTCAGCAAAATATGTTTTACTATTGGTTTTTTTTTTTCTTTGCACTCTGTCATTATATCTTTTGAATCACATATCTGCTTTTGTCAAGTTTTCGTTTTGACAAATGAAAGAGGGTCTATTTTTTGTAAATTTTTTTTAACTAACAGCTAGCTTTTTACTTATTGTTTTATAATAATTTGCATGCACTTGTATATAGGCAAGAACTTCATAAAAGATCATTAAGGTCTTATCTTGAAAAAGGGGCTTTCCAAAAGCAAATTTTAAAAAAAGTGGAAAAGCTATTCAAAATATTTCGCACTAATAATATGCTCCAATTAGTTCTCATTTTTGTGCTTTTCAAGCATCGCACACTCTTTTTTCTTAATTTTTTTTTCTCCAGCTGTCCTTCTAAGTATTTAGGGTTAAATGCCATATACTTTTTTTTTTGCTTTCCTCTTTTCTCCAGGCGTTCTTCTAAGTATTTTTGTTAATTGGACAATGATACAATCAAATATTTTAGAGATAGTAAAAATGGCCAGCTCGGATAACGACACTGTGCTAACTATGAATTTTGAGAATCTTAAAATAATAGTCAATACTATCCAAAAATTAATCAGTGGAGCTTGTTTGTCACGGTCTGGTTAAGTATAATATGGTTTAAAATGAGATATAGGGTATTTTTAGTTTATAAGAAACATTTATTTCATTTTATTTTTATAAATATGTTTTCAAATTTTGATTCTAAAAGCAAACACGTTAGAGGTTGAAAGTTTTAGTTAAGCTTAGGTTGGCCTTGGTCATATTCAAGTCAGTAAAGCCTGTGTTGTTGATATTAAGTTCATAATAATCAAAAATTCTCCCACTAAATTTGTTTGTGAAATATATCATGTTTTTGCCATTCGATCCAGTATCATTGATTTTGTTATTTTATCGCTCAATCCTTAATTTGCTTCTAGTCTCCCATATCCTTTTTATATTTTTAATTTTGCATTTATTCAATTTTCCTAATAATAATTGTCAATCAGTGAATTTGTGATTATTTAATTTTCGTTAAAACAATTTGAGAGAGACATACAACGACTGCATTACTCTTATTTTACTAATAAAGTCTGGTTCAATTAGTGTTTGATATCGGAGTTTGACTATTTTCTTAGAAAAAAAACTTTTATTTGCATTGAATATAATAAGCTTTCATAGTTTGATAATAAAGAAAATAATATAAAGAATATAAAAATAAATGTTTGGTGTTTCCACAGTAAAAATCCCTATTTTCTCAACGCAAATAAATTTGTTAACATTGAATATATGCCTGATTTTTAATCATTCTTAGCAAATTTATATGCTATATGACCAAAAAGCCGTAGTTGGAAAAAAATTGTTTAATAAGTTAATATCATTTAATTTAAAAATTAATAGTTGTTGATTCGTAACAAAGGTTCGCTTGTATTATATTATGATCTGAATATAACTAAAATAATGACACTTTTTTTATGTTAATTCTTTTGAAATACATTGATAAATCAAATCACATTACAAATTTGTCTTAAGAAAATTAAATATTGTTCGAACTAAAGCAAGAAAGACAAAGTATGTGGATACTTAACTTGTACCACCTATTGGGAATAACTTGAATGATAATAGCTTATGTACAATTTGTAACCCTCTCTCAATCACACTTCTATTATTTGATAAGATTTTATTTTAGCCTTATTGAGAAAGAGAATGGATATTAAAAATACAGTGTCAAATGTGTAGGTAATTCTTTGTATAATCTCATATTTCTAAATTGATCTATGTAAGCATCTTTGAAGCTAAGCACATTTTAAATTGTCCTTCCTGATGTTCACCGTTAGTGCAAAGACTTCATATAAATGACGCTTATAAAAAAAGAAACCCTCCATCATATTAAAAGTCATGTAATTCTTAAAATTTGCTTGGCAATAGTTTATTCGAAGAGCAGAACATGAAAAGTAAAATGGGTTAAATTGTTAATTTCTGAAAGATTAAGGAAAAGTAATGTGCTTGAGCAAAAATAAACCTTTGAACCACCTAATAAAGCAAAAAACAATCAAATATAAATTTGAATCAAGCCTTGCATTGTAAAAGGAAAGGAGACCAAGAAATTTAACTATGTGATCCATTCGAATAAGAAATCCAGAATAAATAAATAAATCATGAGATTACATATGCCAAATATACGAGAAAAAAAATGAGAAAGAAATGCATTCTGAAACCATCATCATCATCATTTCTTTAACATACACATGTGACCTGTGGTAGATGAAGGGTTGGATGTTGAGAACTAAAATTGGTTACAAATATGAATGAGAGATACATAGAGAGAGGAAAAAGGAGATGGTATTCAAGAGACAGGAACATTTCGGGAGTTGAAAAATAAGAATTAGAATTGCAATTTATTTGCATCATGATCAAAAAGTTGTGCACACTTATTTAGGTTGTCACAATAAATTAAACTAGTTGGAAACTGGATAGAGTCAAACAAATAGACAGAATATTTAATGATAAATTGGTTGGAAACTTGTATTAAATGAATGTTATGGATAGGAGATTGAGACAAGAACACAACTATGTATTGATAACAATGCATGTTAGATAAAATGTCAATGAATGAGATTTAGGTACAAATCATTTAATACACATAGGAAGAAAGATGAAAGAACTTTGTTAAGTTGGGAGGATAAAAATTGTTGAAGACTTAATTCAAGATATGTCACCTATTAGGTTAATTATTTTTAGTAAAGTTTTTTTTACTAATTACGTTTTTTCATTAACAAAATTTGAATTGGAGATTTTTCTTAAAAATAATCTAACTTGGTTTCATTCAAATTAATGACGCGTTAGTACGTGACCACTTAAATTGTTGTTATTTTATAAAATATATTCAATTTGTTATTCCATCCATTATTATTGATTTTTTTTTATTTTATCGCTTAATAGTTCTTTTTTTTTTTCATTTCCTTTGTATTTTCGATTTTGCATTGATTTAAGTTTTTTATTTTCTCCTAAAAAAAGTTTCTTATTTTTTAAAATAAAAAAGTTTCTTATTTATAATTGTATATAAGAGAGTTAAGTATGGTTATTTAATTTTTCTTGACAAATTAATAAATAATTTTTATTAAAAATAACGATAGAAACACATTAATAAAATTAAATATTTTACTTTTTAATAAAAAAAACTTGCTTTCAATTCTTTAACTAAAACTTCAAAAGAAATGTTTAGCAAGATGATTTTAATAATTAGATCGATTAATATATTGAACAACAGCTTATATATTATACAATTTTTTAATATTTCACAGATATTTATTTATAAATATGCAGTGAATGCACGACACTTAGCACTAGTATTTGTTTTACATATTGTTGGCACCTTGTAAAATATTAGCATGCTTTTACACTCTACCTTAACATCTCGTGGTCTTCACCATATTCTTCCCCATATTGCTCCTCCTGTGTAGCTGTTATGAAACAAAGCAAACATACGAAACGTGAAAATTATAAAGAAAAAAGAAACCCAGAGAATAATAAAATAGAACGCTAAAACGTTTCAGTTAAGGATATATGTAAGAGTAATTAAGAATGATCGACTTCAAGAATAATAATTAAGTTTTATTATAACACTTGCCTTTCCTTCGTCACTTCTTTCATAGATAAAACGTTAGTAATGCTAAGGCCATTATCCCTAACCCTGTTGCCACGAGCCAGAACATGGTTTTGTTTAACTTTTGGAGCTAGGTTTTTATTTTTGTTTGTTACACGAATATTAAAATTTGGTTTGTACTAATGTTTGGTGTGTGTGAGCTTATATATTCTGACATTAGCATCTATTATTACCATAGAACTATTTTTGGAGCTAAATATATCTTTCACTGTCTTCCACCCAATTATGGATTCCTTGTTATGCTCTACGAATAAATTTGTTATCATATAGTAAGAAAATATTCCTACTAATCCTAAAGAATTATATTCGAAATGGCCACAGTCCAAATATAAACATCAATTTACTATTCTCTTAGTTTTACCCGCTTTCATCTTTAGAAATATCAACTTAAGGAAAAATAAATAAATTAATACACTTTTTCTATCAAAGATCCAATAAATGGTCATTCGGTGCATGTGTAACTGATGTGATAAGTGATAACCAATACACCATAATAATCACATAATATTTTTTTCTCCCAAATGTACGTTAATTAATTACTTAATTAAATAATAATAATAATAATAATATCATCGTAACAATAAGCACCAAAGTCTGCCCTATGGGACATATAATTTCACATACACATTCTTTTTTATTTATTCATTTTTTATTAATTAAAAAGGATTTCTTACGATTTTTCACACATTTGTACTATGATTTTGTCACTAATGAAAAATTTTCAGTTTTAACTTTTACAAATAAAAGCAGCTTGTTTGGTTCACACCCGCTTCTCATATCCTAGCTAAGTGACAATAATAGCATCTGATTTTTTTTTTTTATAATAATAACACCGATTATTTTTACTTTAATTGCAAAGTTGATTTCAGTGAATATATCATCTGATTCTCAAACCTATTTTTTACTTTTTTAGAGGTAAGAAAAAAAATGAAAAACTTGCTATAATGTTTCTTTACATCAAGGAAGTCTAGTCAAGATGTGTAAATTATTATATTTTTTTTTATCTTCAACTCCTACAAATTAAAAAAAATACTCCTTAATTATTTCTGTCAATACACATTGCTGATTGTTCCAAATTGTATAAAACTAACTGACCAAGAAAGTTTCACACCATTGTTTAATAACTGAATGTCTTAGACTATATTTTGGTTTGTGCAGTTTACAGAAAAAAAATATTTATTTTATATAATTCAATTTGTTATAAATAAATATTTTTAAATATATAAATTATTATGATTAAAATCTATAACAAATAAATATTTTTAATATATAAATTATATTTTAAATTTGTAATAAATAATTTATAATTTGATATAAAATTATTTTTAAATATTAATCATTTATTTTAAAAATATTAAAGTTTAATTTAAAAATAAAAATAATAGATTAAAAATGGTAAGAGATTAAAAAAACACCTAAAAATGCTATCAGTGAAGAAAAATTCCTACAAATAATTTAACGCATAATAATTATTCTATTTTAGATATAAAAAAGATATATTGATAGAAGTTTGTAGTCAAATAACATTAAATTATTAATATTTGTCATTAAATAAATTTGTAATTTTTGAATTATTTAATATTTTTTAATTATTCTTAAATTTGTAGTTATTTTATAATTAAAAATAAATATAAATTTAAAGACCTGATTAAAAAATAATTATTTATTAATTTAATTAAAAATGATAAATAATTTAAAATTTTAATTAAAAATTTGCAATATTTATAAACC
>JAMLFT010005222.1:0-17950 GCA_026544285.1 Pachyrhizus erosus | reverse complement strand
AAATACTAAATTTTGGAATTCAAATAACAACAAAAATTAAGTTGAGTAAGTCAGTCTAATTTGATGTCACTTGAATGGTTTTAAAGTTATCCAATATGTTGCAACAAAATTGAAAAAAATTAAAAAGAGACCGTAATAAAACACAATCTTAGAACAAAAAAAAATTTGTAAAATATGAAAGTAAAGAATTTTGTTCCTACAAATTGCTTCAAATAATGTGCATGTCCATTTTCTTAAAATCATTTTTAAAACATTTCATTCCAAAATATCTTTCCAAAATTTGATGAATGGAGTGAGAAGGTTTAGTCCATAGTTATTGTCTCATTCATATTATGTAACATCCTTTTATCTTTCACAATTCTTTATTTTTTTTCTTATTCAAAGCTTTTCTCTCTTTTTCTCCCTTTAAACCTTAAAATCATTAAGTTAGATAAGACTTTTGCAAATATTAAATATATTTATTTATAAATTTTTGAAAAGTAATTTATTTTTACCTAATAAACATTATTGATATTTCTAATTTAGATAAGACCTATAAATATACTAAAAAGAAAATAAAAAAGATGCATGAATTTATACAAAAAGGTATAACTAATTGTTGGGTTGTTAAGTTGAACTGTATAACAAACAAAACAAAAAAGGAACTTAAAGCCATTATCAGATGTAGAAGAAAATGTATACGCAAAATTAATTAAAGGGTTTTGTGATAGATATAAAAATTTACAACAAAAATATATTATAAGCATTTAAATTATAATTTATTTATGAGATAAAAAATAGGTCATTAAATCTTAAAAAAAATGTTTTATATTTTTAAATTGGACTCCTAAATTTTAAAGTAGGTGTTAAGGTTAGTTTCTAATAATTGAAATTGTCAAAAATCATTAAAATTTATAGTAATTTTAAAATCCTTAAAGATTGGATTAAAAAATGATTAAATGCCCAATTTAAAAAATATTTGTAAATATTTCATAAATAATTATAATTATGTAATGAAAATAACTATAATTTGTAAAAAAATAAATAAATGAGAAAACACAACCTCTACAATTATGAGCAAATTTATTGCAAACAAAATTAAAGGAGCAAACTTGAATTCTAAAATTTGCAAAAAAAAAAAAAATCAATTAAGTAATTATGTCATCTAAAGTTATCAAAATACAACAATTACAAATATGTAAAGCATAATTGAATTCCCTAGTAAAAAGTCTATAAAAGATTGATTTAATTATATTTTTAGTCCTTGAAATTTAAGATAAATTAGATTTTAATTTATTAAATTTCAAAAAATTCATTTTAGTTCCTCAAATTTAAAAAAAAAAAAATTTAATTCCAAGTACTAAATTTAATGGATTAAAATAATTTTTTAAATTTATTTTTAGTCTTTCAAATTTAGTCTTTAAAGACTAAACCCATTTTTTTTTTAAATATGATGACTAAAATAAGCTTTTGAAATTTTGGGAGATCAAAATCAAACTCACTATAAATGTTAGTGATTAAATTAGAGGACAATGATTCAAAATTCTATATCAAATCAATATGAAATTTGTACTAATAACATTAGTGTTTTAAAAATTGGACTAGTGATCAATCTAATTAAGATACTAGGTTATTGGTTGAATTAGTAAATCAATTAGGATTTAGGACTAAATCAATAGTTGAATTGTATAAATTAATGTAATTAATAAAATAATTAAAATATCTACTCGCTCTTTCTCTGTCACACATAATACACATATGTATATATATTATATTTTTGCATCTATTACACAAATGTGTGTTCTAACTTAGTGGTTAATTACATCATAGATGCCTAGGAGATGCAAGTTTGATTCTCTAGGATCATTTAGTAGATTGATTTAACCAATTAGATTGTGTCAATTTTTAAAATTATAAAAACACTATGTGTGCATCTTATCTTTACTCACAATTTATGCCAATTCATATTTTATTTTGAATTTGTAACATCCTAATTTTTAATTAATGAGATTATAGAATTAAATATAAAATTTTGCTCCTTCTCCTTTCTAATATAGATTAGTCCCAAAACATTAGAGTTTTATTTGCTATGAAGAAAAACATTGTCCATTTAAATGGATAATATTTTTCAAAGAAAAGAAAAGAAGAAAATGAGAAAGAGAAAAGAAAGATTTTAGTTAGTCAAAATTTAAAATTAAAATAAACTTAAAAGATAAAAATGAAAATTAGCTTCCAAATAGAAATTAAATTTATAATGTTTGAATGAAATAAAAATAAGAAAAAGGAAGAATAAAAATGAGGAGAATTAGAATAAAAATCATAATAGAATTTTCACGAGCCAAAAATAAAATTTTAGGAATTAAATATAATTAAATAAATATATTTTTAGATAAAATAAAATTTTTATCAAATGAAATAAATAATTGGGAAACAAATTTAAATCAGAATAAGAAAAATACAATTTAGGTTTTAGGATTTTTGAAGGAATTTAAAAATTCAAAATACGATTATTAAAGTTAAAAATGAGAAATTAGAAGAAAAAGAAAAGAAAATAGAAAATAAGAAAAGAAAAATAAAAAGAAGGAGAAAAATGAAATGGAGGTAAGTGAGATTCGATCCCATGAGAGGAGAGACAAAAGCAGGATGTTTGCCAATTGAGCTACTCGTTTTCGGGTGAAAAATAATGGCCTAATTACATTATATTACTTAAGCGCTGAGTTAAAATGAAAATGAAAAACGTGAAATGCACAAAAGGCTTGGGATGAGTTCAAAGGCAGGAACGCTAGGTTGAAAGATTTTGGGAATACAGGGATTGTCATTTGACTGCTAGACTCACCGCTGTTATTTTTAACAATTAAAATCTACTTAAGCTTTCCTAAAAATGTTTCACCGCCATTAAAACAACTCCGTCATCCTCTTCCTCAAGTCGATTTTTGCAAGTGACACCGACTTGCACCTTTGTCACCCTACTCCTGCACCAAATGACTCGCTCATAACCTATGGATTCTTAAACACAAAGCAAAGTTGTTACAAAAGTCTATAAATATTCAATCGAATTCGATATCAAGGAAGAAAACTATGAGCTTCATTCTTAAAATTATCCTCATTCCCTCACTCTCGTGGCTCCCTATCAATCCAATTAGCTTCGAAATTGTCCATACTTCGATTTTGTCAAGGAAATTTGAAGAATCCTTCAAAGAATTGCAAATTCGCAGTGTCACCAGAGCTTCGCCAAAAAACTTCAATCTAGGTAGGATGAGTCATTTTTTTTTTAATTTTGTTACTACAAACATTAGGGATAATGTGAATTCGATTTTTGGGGAGTTTCTAAGAAATTTAAGCTGTCATTTTCTGTTTAACTCATGTTTGATTAAATCCTAGGTAGGAGGTACATGAATAAGATGAATTGAACCATTCTAGGTAAGAAATTCATCAAAATTAGTGAAGAAAATCAACGATTAGAATCAAGGTTGAAGCTTTGATTAATCTTCATTTTCAAACAAAGTTAGCTCAAAACCTAGACAAATATAAGTTAATATAAATCACAATTTCTATTACAAATTGTTTAGAACCAACTAATAGCCATATAATCCGGTAGAAGGTGAGATATTACGAGTTTTTCAAATTGATTTCGATCCAGAAATGAAAGCTCTATGAAAAGAAGAATGAGAAGAAATTGGTAAAATGACAAATTGTCCTTTAGTGAAAAAATTTACCAAAATACCCTCATTTGATTTTTTTTATTATTATCTCTACCATTTTACTCATCCAAGTTATTGAAACAAAACTAGAAGATAGCTCTATCTCTATGTATGAATATTTAAGCAATTTTTTTTTTTAAAGTTTTAATAAAATTAACTTAAACTTTCTAAAATTACCAAAATATCCTTAAGTGAGAAATTTTGAAATTTTGACCCTTTATGGTCAATAAAATAGGGAAAAATCTGTTAGAAAAAAATGTCTAGGTATAAGCTTAGATTATTCTTGTCATTTATGGAATTTAAAGTCCTTAGAAATAAATTTTTATTCAAAAATGACCAAAATATCCCTAGGTTATAAAACAAAATTTTACCATTGTTTGGTCATTTCAAATTTAGGAAAAATAATCTAAACCCTTTCTAGCCTTATTAGGAACCTCTACAAAAAAGTTATGAGTTGAAAATCTGAAGGAAAAATCCTTACAAGGACCAAATTTTATAAAATGGCAAAATACCCCGATATTATAAAATAATTTTTTATCATTACTTGGATCTCCCAAAATTCAAGAAAAATAGCTTAAAATTCTAGGAACCTATATACTAAATTATGAGTTAAAGGGTGAGGGAGAAATCACTAAAAGGACAAATTTTTGCAAAATGACCCAAATACCCTTCTTAAGAAATTTTCTGAAAATACCCTTATTCAGTAAAATTTTCCAAACTAAGACTAATAGAGATTCAAAACCTTCTATACTTACTTCTTTCAGCCAAATATAAAGATAGAAAGAAATTGTGGAAAGAAAGGTGTAAAATGACCATTTTGCCCCTATTATGTTATTTGAATATAATGTATATTGTTGATTATTATGATAATTTGTTATGCTTTTAAATGTGTTTGATTAATGATATAAATTGATTTCATACCTCCATTATCAGTGGGAGGTAAATATTCCTGATAACTGTCCATCTAAGACAGTAAATTCTGAAATAATTATAAGATAAATGATGAATTAAAAAATGCTCAGATAATGATGACAATATAGAATGGTTGTGAGAAAAAGATGCAAGATGGATGTTATCTATAAATATCTAAACATGTCATCAGTACCAAGATAGATTTGACAAATGGAATAAGGAAGGTAAATTAAACTGATAACCTTAACGAGTGAGAATTAAGAATGGGAAATGTAATAATTAATCACAGAAGGTACCTAAGGAATATACACAAGCTCTGGTGAGACCTTAGGGGTAAATAAGGTGCCAAGTTGTGAACCACTTACAGTAAAGAGGGTGTCATAGAACAGGCTTGACGTCCCCGACAAAGTAGAGCATTATCAATATCTAGTTGAGAGTGTCTTGGACCAAGTACCAAGCAGGATGTGTACTCCTGATCATCAACCAAAGATTGCAAATTGGATTATTATTGACACATTAGTGTAAGCTCTCCTAGAGATAGTAGTATTGGAGGCTACGAAGAGCCTTGAAACGTGTAGAATTCCTAATTAGGCATGTACGGTGAGATGAGAGCCTATGTTAGATAGACTACTCTCTAATTATATGCATGTGTTACCCAAGAATAGATAATTCACTCTTACACCCCTTACCTTTTTAGACACAGATGACAGATGAATTTCTATCACTATTTCATTTGACCATAATACTCTTAGAAGAAAGATGGACCTATGACAGAGTCCAAGAAGATGATACCTTCGTGGGATACGTTCGGTTTGCTTTCAGACTTGCTAATGTAGTATTCCCTTGACAGTTTCATCGTCTAGACTTACCAGTAGTCCTATCTCAGGCCTCGCTACCTAGATTCATTGGTGTTTCAGCCACATGAAGATGACCTCAAACTCCTCAATTCCCACAATCCTCCATGGTATCAGTTCAAGCCAATGATTCAAATAGGAGAGAAGATTCTACAGAAGAAGGAAATTCCTCTGAAAAATCTAACTAGATCCAATTATTATTGGAGAATAGTTAAGGAGATATTTTGTCTGAATATCCAAAATATTATAATGATGTAATAATAAGTTTACTTTTGACCTTATCCATCATGTATAACTGAAGTTAAAAATACTAGGAACAAAATTATGTAAATTGATATGTTATGTTAAATTATAATTCTCTTAACGAATTAGATTTTTAAAATTTTACCTACGCTTTAGTTATCTAAATACAATGTCTTAATTATCAAAAATAAATAAAAAATAACATTATAAAACTTCAGTTTTCACCATTTTATATAAAAAAATATTAATGATTTTTTTTTCATGATTTTCTCAACTATTATGTTACGACTTATTTATCTAAAAAATATATTTTTCCTCTAATAACAATTGAATTACACTATTCTTCTTAAATTACATTTATTATTAATTATCAGTATTAAAAACACACAAACTAACAAATGAGTATAATCACATCTCTACATAATTCAACCTTTTTCATGATTGAACTAATAAATGAATATCACAAAATTTAAACATTACTATCATTTATTATAAAACATTATTATGTCTCCCCAAATCATTATTGCAAAAAATAAAATAAAAAATTAAGCATGTCAAATCATTATTACTTTCGATGTCCTTATATACAAATTATAAGAATCATAAAAAACTGCAAAAAGTATTTTCTCTTTAAACAATAGTATCCACAAAGATTGAAGGGGTAACCTACAATATTTTAAATTTTATTATTAACTATTTTAGAAAAATAAATCAACAAAGGTATATGACAACAAATATGCACAAACCGAGGTCTGTCATCATCGAGCAAGGGAGATGAGTCCAACTTACATTAAAAAACAAAAAATATAACGAAATTAAAAAGTATCATAACGATGAATCAATAGGTATTAGGATGATAAAAGTATTAATAGAACATGTAAAAAATTAAATGAGAAAACATAGATTTTACAATTTGTATAAAATAAATAAATAAGAAGATGCATGCTATTCAATTTGCATGTTATAATTAATAACAAAAAATTAAATGATAAAAAATTAATTATCAAATACCCCACATTTTATTTTGTTTGTAAGTTAAATTATCATTAAAGGTTGCATTTCGACAGAAATTATTTTACTCAAACACTTCTACTTATATATATATAAATCTTACATGGTAAACACTATTAACATTTGAATTTAAATTTAAGATCACTAATTAAAGTATTTTATAATAAAATATAGCTTAAGTGCATGTATTCAATTACAAATTTTGATAAACCAACATTATGTTAAGTTGATCCATTAAATAAAATTTTAGATTTGATATTTGTGAATGAAAAAAAGAAAAAATAATTAAAAGGGTGACCTTATTAAAAATGATGAACCAAATTCTCTAACAAAAATCAGTTAGCAAAATTATTATTCATTACATGATAACAAAATCACAAATTACTAGTGTTTCCGTACAATACATGAAACAAATTATTTGTAAGAGAATAATATTTTTAAAAAATTAAAATTTGATAAATAAAAGAAAATAAATATATTTTTATAAAAATTAATAAAAAATAACAACATAAATCTATATCAGCATGTTCAACATAAAAAAATTATTTCGTTGAAAGGGTTAACAAAATTCCTAAATTTAAGATGTCTAAAAAATTATCCTTTAACTTATTTATTGTCATCACAAAAGAATAACCAGTTAAAAATTATTTATCTTAAAATTTAAAAAGAATTATAATATCAAAGACAGTCAGCAGTAATATTAGAATAAACGTTTTTAATTATATAATATAACTTCAAACTTTTTATTTATAAACATTGGTTCTTTTAAAGATGAAATATAATATATTTACTAACAAATTAAGAGACTTGAAAAAAAATACTTTTATTTATTTTAATAATAAAATATGATCTTAAGTTTATTTGGTTGCTGTTTTGAAATTTTTATTATTATAAATCAACAAATGATTTATTATTATTTTTTTGAACTATGCTTAAATCAAAGTTTTCAAAATAGGAAATAAAATAATATTTTTATAATTAAAAAAATCCTTGATTTGAAGAAGATATTAAAGGAAATGTCATGATATGTGACTGAAAAAAGGTAAGTGAAAATTGTTTTATCGATTCTTAATTTTGTTAGATGCAAATTACGCGAGTTACAATTAATGGTGTTTAAAATAATATTTTTTTATATACATTAACGTGATTTGTTGGTAGAAATTAAGGAAAAAAGTTAATTAACATTAGTATCTTAATTTGGAGGAGAATTTAAAGAATTTTGTGTGTGACCTAAAAAAGTTAACTTGAAAAATAAAATTAATAAAAAATTATAATTTGTCATGTTATTAATGAAAATAAATTAAGAGAAAAGATCTGTAACATAGTTAATAATTAACTGCTTTATCAATTTTAAATTTTAAATTTTACAAAAGATAAATAATATGTTTGTTACGATTAACTTGATAAAAGATAAAAGGAATAAGTTTTAGAATTGTGTTTAATATGTTGAAAATTGGTTACTTGTAAAAAAAGAGTTATATTATTAAAAAATTTAACGATTATAACAAAAATTAAAGAGAAAAATAACATTTATGGCATAATTGCATTGTATTAATTTAATTTTAAAAAAATTAAAATATTAAAAGTTTTAAGTATCAACAATAGAAAAACTACCTATTCAAAATTTCAACTTTGTCAAAGGATAATGGTGCAATTGGAGTATATTGTGAGCATGCATTATAAGTTTCTAGTTACTTTAATAAATGACAACATAATTTTTGTAGAGTTATAAATATTAATCGATTGTCTGATTCACACACCAAACATAAAACATGTAAAGAGTTAAAAAAAAAATTAAAAGGCATGAAAAAAAATTATAGATGTGAACTTAAATCAAAAATAGAAAAATAAGACAATATTGCTTTTGAAAAACTGTTTATGTTTCATTGAGAGAAAGAATAAAAAAGAAACAAAAGCAGCTCAAAAGTTTGTGAAACCTTTTTATTCATGTAAAAAGAAAGTATAGAACACTATTAGGATTCTCCTTACAAACGAACTTAAATCATAAACAAAAAACAATAAGTTAATACTTTTGAAATAAATCATTTAGCTTTGAGAGAGGATGAACATTAGGAAGACTAAGAAAGAATCCCTCAAAGGGTTTTTAAACATTTATAATCCTCATGTATGAAGAGAGCTTGAGTAGTTACCACATTTAACTGTGTAAATTAATCAACTGAAGATTTAAATTTTAATCTATGTGATTAACATGAATGATTATCACATTTAAGCACGTAAATTAATGCACGAATACCAAATTATTTCATTTAAGCATCGTTTCCTTTTGTTCATGAAATTACTTATATTTTGAGCTGGATAAGCATTTAGACAAAATTATTACTTTTATACTTATTTATTGTATATAAACGCTAATTAATAATATATTTATTAAGTTCATGCTATATCTTATTTGAAAATTTGTGACTGTGTACATGGATCAGAAATTATAAAATTGACTCTTATTTGTTCAACAAAATTTTGAGCAAAATTATTAAATTTTAGGTGGATTTTTAATTATTCTCAACACATACTATTTTAAGCAATAAAATATATAAATTTTTACATGATTAATAATATTATAACAATGAATTATATTATTTATAATTTTAAAGAATAACACATATTTATAATTAAAATAAAATATATTAGAATCTATTGTTATCTTTTATATTTTATACTAAAATAAAAAATATCAAAAGCTATTGTTATATTAAGTAGTTGAAAACATCTCACAATATTTTTACTGATTCAAATTAATCACTTATTTTTTTTTTTATATTTATTAATTATACATAAATAAAAATTTAAAATATTATTATTACGTTATTTTTAATTTTATTTAAAATTTTTGTGATTATTTTAATATATTTGAAATTACAAATATGACCTTCAAAGTTTTGAGGGGAAAATTTTCTTCACATATATATTACTTTAAGTAAATTTTTATTTTATAAATTTCTATAATAATTATTTAAAAAGACATATCTAAGAATTTTTTTTCAATTTTTACAATACTGATATTAAAAAGCATATGTATGATGTTTTTGGATTGATTAGCATTATAAAAATTGGTAACAGTGTACAAAAATTCAACCTTTTTATAATAGAAAACCGTTTTGGCACAACACATATTAATTGTTGACGAATTATAATCTTTTCTCTTTTTAATAAATAAATACACAAGTTAGTTAACTGAATTTTTAAACAACAAAAATATTAGAGCTTTTGTACTTTAACATTTGATAAAACTAAGTAGCGTGACCATTTTTTAATTTAACTAAAATTTAAATTATATAAATAAAAATAATTAAAATTATACAATGAATATACATATATGACTAGTTTATATAAATAAAAATATAAATTATTTACATTTAAGAAAAATAATATATTTTCAAAATTTTAAAATGATTTTAATGTATCAAAGGGTGAGATTTGAATGAAAAATAAATTTTTAAAAGTAATTAAAACTAAAGTTTAAAAAGAGAAAAAAGAAAATATTTATATAAAAGAAAAAGTAAAATTATTACTAATTTAAGATTTTAAAAAGATAGACGTTAAGTAGAAAACTTGGTATAAAAGAATATTAAAATAATTATTAATTTGAGAGTTTTTCAAAAAAATAAATAATAAGTAAAGATTGAGTAAAAACAAATCACAAAGAAAAGTAATAGAGTAGGAAATATTCTTCTATTCAATACGAAAACTCAAATTTATAGTATTTTAATAACTAATGCAACCAAATTTATAGTATATTTTCTGTAGTTTAAACTTGTGCAGTAATTTTCTGGGTAAACCTCTTCATACTACCCAAGCATGTCATTGACACAATGTCTGATATTATTAAGAATATGGTATTGCTATTCTACCACTTTCAAAAAAACCAACTATTATAACTTACTTGGAGTAAGATAATTTGTAAACTAAATATGACTACATTAGAAAGAGAAGCAAGATTCTTTTAGTGCAGTTCATCTCACTGCTAATTTAGATAAATTTATAAAAAACATTATAGGAAAAAATTAAGAAAACAAAATGAATTAACTTTTTCTTCATTTCTTCTCAAAAGTTGAGATAAGTAAATTAATTATAATTAATGAAAAAAATATTCACTTTACCTTACAAAAAATGCATACTTGAGAAGTTTCTTGACTTTGGGAACTCAATAACAAACTCTATTTTTTTTTCAATGAAATAACCCATGGCATCAGAGAAGAGAGAAGCAAAATAGTAAACATATACATTGTGATAATTTCTATTCACCTATTTAGTATATACATCCCAATCAGATACAAAAAGTTGGAATTCTCTATCACCCCTCTCCACTCTTAAAAATAATAAACAATAAAGGATACAGTATTATGTTCTAGCTACAAGAAGCACATATGTAGTCGCTCTTGCTTTTAAGCGTTCTCCATGATGTGTTTGTTCATTGTTCAAGTATACTATTTATATTGTACGTGTGTACCATACAAAGAATGAAGCAAATTAAGAACGTACAATAAACAATAAGATCGAATTAGTATCCAAAATCATGTGGATCTCAATTGTGGAACCACAATTTCCCTTCCCAACACTAAGTCAGGGCATGAGGGGTGTAATTTGCAATAACCCAATATTACTATTTTTGCATTGGATATTTGTAACCATGTTATATCCATATAAGAAAATGTAGAATCATGTATACCTTTTAAGAGTTTTCAGTGAATATTCTAAATATGAAATCACGAAAACGCCTTGAATATTGTATAGGATCAACGGCTGATATCGAGGTCGGATCATATTGAATGGATTTGTAGGCATGCTCAAGCTTCTTGCTAATGTCATAGTCTTGAAGTATGTCTATGATACCAAAAGTCAACACAACATCATAGAACTCTCCTATTGGTTCTCCTACAAGTTGTAATTCACAACCACTTCTTCTCACTGTCCTTTCAACCCTTGCTGGCATATTCATACCCAATATGATACTGCAGATGCCCAAATAAACACAGATAACCATATTAATCTTTGAGTTTTTCATCTTGCAAGGATGATAAATTCTTGTGAATATTAATCACTGAATGATGGATTCTATATTTTATATAGACATGGAAAGCACCATTAGATAAAACCTAACTAGATTACTTGGAAATTGTTATGCACCACAATTCTTATTAACAGCAAATTAAATCAAAACATAATACCTTAACCGAAAAGAAATAGTTTGTGCTAGAAAAATATTGGAAGGATGACGATGTGCTAGATTTGAAAGGATAATGTTAAGTAAATATGGTAATAATAAGGAAATACTAAGAAAAAATTTAAAGCAATTAATTAGTTATTTAAAATTTTAAGCTACCACAACATTAATCTAGTTAAAATTCTAAGTTACCATAACCATTAGGCTTAGGTATTAGAATTATATTAGATATGGAAAAGGGGTCGAGCCAAAGAGAGTGATTTCTTGGATAATGAAGGAGGTTCATTGTTATAAAATGAATTGATACAAGTGGTACATGTATTTATAGGACAATTCCTTTAACACTAACAGTAACAAAATAATAACAGATCTAAGTGCCTAGCTAACCAGATGGCCAATTTGTTAACTGTATGATCCAATATATAGTTGAGTTATGCATCTTCATTGGTGCAACTATTGTGGAGTTGCTTAAGTCACTTTTTGCAGATCCTACAATACTACATGAGATTTAAGAATTCCAATAAGTTTTCTCTCCAACGGTACAATCCTTAAAAACTTAAAATGGATCCTACAATTGTCTCACGTTGCTTAAGAACTACGTATTAAGAATTGGTGTATGCAAACAACAATTCTCATATAAGAATTATCACATTAATTGCTCTAATCATGAAATTGCATAAGAATTGGTTCTTATGTTTAAGAAGCCTATAAACAACTCATATTGGACATGCTCTTACTAACAGTAAGTTTTGTTCATTGCATGTTGATTCGTGACTGCATAGGTGTGGGATGTAATCTTTGTTATAGTAATAGTTTACCATGGTATCTGTTCTTTTAATGTTAAGCAACATAAAGTTGTACTCTTCTAATAATATAGTTTATGTATTCTAAAACAACTTTAAACAAACATTTCACCTGGAAAGATTAGAAGGAGGTTGATTTGTGTCTTCACTTGTGGTATGGGGAGTTCCTTCATTTTCTATATCACCTGAAGTTGGAAAGCAAAAAGATATTTATTGGGTTGTTAAAGCACAGACACAAACACATATCTTTAAACATTAAGGTTGTGGACTACTTCATACAGGGTAAGAAAATTACCAACAGAAGTATGAGACTGTGAAGGGATAATTTCCCCATCTGGCGATATATCTTTGAAATAAATGCCCAATAACAAACTATAGTCCATAATTCCCTCTTGTTCCAAAAGCTCACAGTCCTTATCAACTTGTCTGGAGAAAAAAAATATAGGCTTAATATGCTTAGTTTAATTTGACATACGACAACAAATTAAAACTACAAAACTTAATTTGATTCATAATTGTTTAACTAAGCTAGATATTTGTAATACAAAATTGTAACCAATTATTGGAAAATCAAGGAAGTGAATTTTAACTTCATTATTTGTTATACACATATATGTATTTTATAGAAATTCAAACTATTGATTTTAAAAAAGTTACACTTATAGTTAAATTAACTTTTAAATATAAAATTACAAATTATGGTATCAAAATCCTTTTCACCTGCTAAATTCTTCAAATTGAGACTTCTCCAATCGAAATATAAAATTAAGATCTAGATCTTTAAGGATAGTGGTTTCACTTATATCCGTCTCAGGCTTATCTGAGCTGCGACCAAGTGAAGAGCCCTTCAAATCATAACGTCTATGGGTAATATACTCAGAACAAAAGAGATTGCCCATTATGATAAACCGAACCTGGAAAACCAAACATATTAGGAGGCTTATTCTACTCAAACTAGTGACACTTCATAGAAATATCTATTGACACCCGCGATAAAAAGATGTACCTTCTTTTGAATAGTTCCATTTAACTTTACACAATGTAGGCCATAATACTTCGTCAAAAGAGTATTTTTGTGGTCTCGAAAATTATTATAATAGGCTGGAAGCATTCTTAATAGAACCTGCAATATAATTCAAACATGGCCAAATTTTAAGGAACTCATCATAGTTCCTTAGAAATTTCAAATAAGGCAAGATAAGTGTGGAACTAACTTTCACTTCAGCTTTCTTCATTGTCTTAATCATGTAACGATCGTCATTGGTCAAGTAAAAGAAGCTGCCACTTTTTCCAGGAGAGGAAAGTTCACGAAGGGCTTCATTTCCACATAAGGATAACATGTAATCAGCTGGATCCACTTTGAATAGCTTCCTAAGAGTTCTGAAGACAGGATGCAATGTAGGGGTTGAAAAAATGCTATTCAGCCAAAACTAATAAGCCAGAATGTTTGTTGGAAAGATTTAGCATGCTTTTACCATTAATCCATTGAATAACTACACCTAACACCTAAAATATAACTAAATATTGGCTAAATTCTTTTTTTTTTCTCATTAACTTCATGCAATATTATTGAATTTAATTAGAATGCACTAACAATGTAAAGACTATTATTCAATCATGGGTCATCAATGCTAAGTGTTTCGGACGTGACTTACACTTGGCTATACTACCCTTAGCTTGACTTCTGACATTTTGCCTACCACCTCGGTACTGATATCTGATCTTTGAACCATAAACATGACTAACTTTCACCCTAATACCCCATCCTTGAGTACCTCTTTAACAGATGCATGTTTCTTTCATGCAAAGTAACATGAACCTCTTTTCCACGACATGGCCCCTTTGTAGATAGACCTTACTAATGTTCATAAACCACTTAAAACGCCACTTCTTAGACTCTTTTATATACATCATCATACCTTCATTCTTGGGTAGTTTTTCCCTTACCAACTTACCATTATTATGTTGGTTTCTGACTTTAGTGACAGAGTCTAAAAAGTGGCCACCATTTTTGCATGCTAGCTTGATGAAGTGGCAATGACCATCCATCCATTACTATTTGGCCTCGTTCAAAACCACGTTAGCAGTTATCCATTCATCATTATCTAGCCTCAGTAAGAATGATATCAACACTTGTAAAGTCATATCTAAGGTGATTTTTAATTGATTACTAGTCCAAATATCTTTGATAGTCTATTAAAATTAAAATCACAGTATTAAACTTGTTTATAGTAGAAGGAAACCACAAATATCTTAGTGACAAAGGGAAATTTCATGCATAAATAATAAATCTATTCATTGAATGACTTGTATAATAAGCATAAAAAATATAATAATTTACAAGAATCAGAAATAAAGTATTAATAGGGCTGACCTAAAAACTACTGGGCAGTAGTCCTTCCACTTAAAGTCACATGATGGATGTGGTGGAGTATATTTGGATCCTTCAGGTGGAAATCTTGTCCACACTTTCTCCTTGGGATCAAAAGCTGAAGGCTTGAGATCAAGTGATGCTGTGGGAGCAGGCCTTGCAACAGAATGCCTAAAAAGTCCAAGAAATGATAAAATATGAAATATTACAAAGTTATAGGCAAAATAAAAAAGAAAGCAATTATATAGCTTGAAATTATGAAAATATAAAAAAACAACTTCTTTACCTGTTAAATTGTATATGTGGATTTGTTAATTTATTTTTGTAAGGTGGAGTTATATGATAAAAGGAAATAAATTAATTTTTAAATGAAATTGAATGAACAAAAGAAGTCATTTTTCCTTTCTGTAGAGAGGTGATTGATAGTTGATATGCCATATCATTCATTAACATAATAATATAATTAATCAAGAGTTAATGAAAAGCAGCTTTGGTAAGTAAGAATATGGAAATAAACATAAAGCAAGAGAATAAAACAATCCTAAATGGTGAGTTATGAAATATGTAAATTCTCACAACGGACTCTCTTTTATTTGGCTTTTTATTCTAACTATAATCATTTTGGCAAATAAGTAAGATAATTAAAAAATTAATTAACAAAAATAACATTGAGAAAAGCATAAACAACTAGATTTCTAAATTCTAGCATGATTGGAAATTTTAACAAAGATATCTAACATACAGATGCACACACCTTATTCCAAGCTGCAAATTAAGCATGAGCTCATAATTTTTGTGCCCTTTGCATATAGTCTCTCCCTGTCTCTTTGATTTCTTAGGTGCTTTTAGAGGTTGTAGTTGACCCAAACTTTCACTAGCATCATCTACACGTAGTCCCATCAAATCTTCATCCAAATCACTCCCCATGGTTGGAGTTCTAGCACTACTAGCATCACTCTCCCCACCATCCCATATTTGCAATCTATCACTTGGCCTTTCCAAGCCAAGACTCACCCTCCCATCCACTGACATTCTCCTATTTTTAGCACTCTCCCCAACCTTAGAAGACCTCCAAACTGCAAGCCTCTTTTGTGATGACATAAGTTGAACCTTCTCTCCAGGGCAAACCCAATACCCATTCAACTCACTATATAATTCTTGAGGATCCCACTCATTATGCCCCTCCTCCTTTGATGACTCACATGGATGGTATGTCCCATTTTGCTCCTTACCATCTTTGCTGAAATTCCCTTCATAAAAACTCCCATCAGGCCATTTGAAAGTCCCATTCCCTTTTGGCAAACCATCTTCCCAAAAACCTTCAAACACTTTCCCGTTAGCCCAAACAAATGTCCCTTTACCCCAAATAGTCCCATTTCTCCATTCCCCAACATAATGACTTTCATCCCTCCACTCATACCTCCCTTCCCCATCTTGCAAATCCTTCCTCCACTCTCCATCATACCAATCCCCATTGGCATAACTCTTAAAACCACGACCATGTTTCAAGTTCATCACCCACTGCCCCTTATAAGTTTCCCCATTACACCCTGTGTATGTGCCACTCCCATCCATGAAACCATTCTTGAACTCCCCTTCATATGTGGCCCCTGAAGGCCAACTAAACCTACCTTTGCCCTTAGTTTTCCCTTTAAACCAATCTCCAACATACATGCATCCATCGGTCCATAGGTATTTCCCTAACCCATGTGGGAAGTTATTTGCCCATTCCCCCGTATAATAATCCCCATTTGGTAAAACCTTCTCTTCAATGTATACATCAAATACCTCATTCCCATTTTCCTCTTTATCATCATAATGATCATTGTTATCTTCTTCATCTGCAACAGGTGCCAAAGATATTGTCCCAAATATGCTGTTTGCACGCTTCTTAGCAACTGCATGTGTCTTTCTCATCGTTGCCTCCCATGCCTTCATAACACCGCTATCTTTTCCAATCATTTTGCTCTCTTTTCTCTTCCTTATATCCTCACATGTGGTACTTATGAATAACCATGGACACCTCACATGAAGAAATGCATTCAAAGAATGGTTTTATTTACGCATCCTTGAAAAACATGTAATAATTTGTGTAACATGCAAAGGAAGGGATCGATGCAACCATGCGTGTTATTTTTGATGAACCAAAACCAACTTTGATGTTGTCAAATGCTTTTTCGTTTCTTAGCATGTTAATTTCCAAAGAGTTTGGGGACATGTTGATGTTACAAGAGATACACGATGCCCGTCAAACTATGTCAAACTATCGACAGTTGTCACTTGCAAAGTAAGTCAGAGGACCTATCCTTCATTTGGTGCACGTGTCGTGAGTTTGATTCATGAAGGTGTGTTGTGATATTTTTTAATGGAACCTTGAAAAGTTCATGCTTCTATGGGTCATGTCTCCTACAACCTCTAAGAACCATGACATATGGAGATTGGTGCTAAAATCAAGGTGTTTGTATGCTATTCTTAGGCTAGTTAACAAAATTTTCCAATTTGTGTTTGTCTAATATGCGCAATCACTGTCAAACCATTAATATTTAATGTCTCGATTTGATGAAAGAATAACGATGGTCAATAGTTCATTCCTTTTTATTTTTCAATTACAAAGTATATATAGATAATAACCATAAAAGATGAATATACAGGTTTTATAACAAGTATTTTTTACTTAGATTTACACTTAAAAAGGAGCGAGAAAAGAGCATGTAATACAAGTTAATAAGTGAATATATATAAAAAACGAATCAAGTTAGTCAAAAAATAATTTTATAAAAAATATTTTTTATCTTTGTTATTCATTTTCTTAAAAATTAACAATTTTAATGATTAAATAATTTAAACTATTAAATTTTTAAAAAATAAATGATAAAGATAAGATCGGAAGAGCG